>CAUYLG010041813.1:0-94806 GCA_963573385.1 Cacajao melanocephalus
CAAATCCACAAAACATACATTTTTCTCAGTATCACATTACACCTATTTTAAAAGTGACCACATAATTGGAAGTAAATCACTCCTCAGCAATTGCATAGCATTTCGCAGGTTTAAATAAAATATTGGTTGGCTGCTTGTTGGTTATTTTCATCCCTTATTCCTTCCTGTCTCCATTGTTAAGCACAATTATTGGCATAAAAGAGGTTTTTAATAGCCATTTTTAGACTGCATTCTAGCCTGGGCAATAGAACAAGAATCCCGTTCCCTCTCCCTCTTTCTCTTCCTCTTTCTTTCTCTCTTACATTCTTTTTTTTCTCTTTCTTTCACTCTTTCTTTCTTCTTTTCTCTCTTTTTCTAAAAAAAAAAAAAAAAAAAAGTTAAGTGAATATTGCCTCTCTCTCTCAACATCTTATTTTACGGTGCAGCATGTAGCTGAATCTGCACAATCTGAAACTACAGGTAAGGAGAGGACTACTCTAGTTTGTTTAGAACATTTGTTCATATGTCGTCAAGGGAGAAAAAACTGTAATTTTTACTTCTCAGACTATCCTTATCTCATTTTCAGTTTCTATCGTTTTCCAACTAATTTGAAAATATAAACATACTTGTCATGAACCTATTCTTATTATTACCTGAAAGAAATTGTGTAGGATTTGAGTTGTTTTTTCTTAATGTTGATGGAACTTACTTGTCCTGGTATTTTCTTCACAGGGAGACTTTCAAGTATTAGTTTTTTATTAATTGTAGGGCAATTTAGGTTTTCTATTTCTTCTTGCATCAGTTACTGGTCAGTTGTGTTTTTGAAGCTTTCATCAACATTTTAAAATTTATTTACATGAAATTATTTAGTATATATTTTTAGTTTTAGTTTGTTCCATGTGTGTAGTTATACCATGTTAAATCCTTAGTATCTTCATTATCAATTTATTGTTTCTCAGTCCCAAATCACCCTACTTTTTGGGATGCTGAAGCTAGACTCTACAGATCAAATTTCTTCTTTTCTAGCTGGCCCTGTTATGCTTTTACAATAAGGGTCTCTCAAAGGAGACAGCAAGACTGGAGGGAGAAATTGCCTGCTTCTTTCTGTCTGTTTTTCTGTAGTAGCAAGTTGTGGGGTGCATGGCTGACCCAGTCCTAGAAATGGTGGTTCAGTTTGATGTGAAGCTGATTTCCTCATCAGTGTTTTTCATCACAAGAGCACATTGTTCTTGTGGTTCTGGTGAGTGACTCCCAGTAACTTCTGTGGCAGCTGATGTGGCTGTGGAAAATCTCTGCCATCTCCCAGAGGGCTAAGTCTTATCTTTACAGAGCCTCTCTTTGAAGCTTCTGTTTTTCCCTTGCTCATTTTTTCAGTCAGCGCTAAGGACAGCAGCTGCTGTCTGTAGTTGCTCTCTCTGTTGTGTCAGAGTCTTGCTCTTCCAACTAGTTCACCACATTTTCTTAGGTAACAATTCTTCATGTTAAATGTGCTCTCTTCAAATTGCTGATATAGTCTTGTCTCCTCATCAAACCCAGATTCATTCAACTTATTCGGTATCATTTTTTTTTACTTTTATAAAATGTGAAAATTTAAAGCAATGAAATTGCATTCACTTTAGTGTACTCATAAGTTTGATATATAGTAATCTATTTATAGCTAAGTTATAAATATTTTTCAAGTTCCATCTTGATTTCTGCTTTTCTCCACACATTGTTTTGAACTCTTTTTTCCCAAATGTATCATTTTTGTTATTATTTTCTAATTATGCCGATATACATGTTCACAAAATATGGTCTGAACGATACTAATCTTAGGAAGTCAGGTGATACTTACTGTTTAGTCTGTCTGTAAAGATTAATTCACCTACAATTGTAGGGTGATTTCAGTTACCTCCTGCTGAATAACAAAGTGCCCTAGGCTAAAATTAATAATTTATGTTTGTGCTCACAATTTTACAGATTGACTTAGAACAAACATTGGAGACTCACATGCATTTTCAGCAAGATAGGAGCTAGTACTGAAGGTTTAAGAAAGGGAAACAGCCAAGGAAGCATTTGCAATCATATTTCTGGATATATGGAATACCTTGTCTGGAATAACTGAAACATCTTGGATAGTTGGACATCTGTCTCTCCCCCAGTGTCCACCCCACTTAATATACTTGAGCTTCCTTACACAATGGTGGTATTTAGGTAACTGGGCTTCTTACATGAAAGCTGGGTTACTCTAGAACACTCCTCCTAACTAAGGTGGATGCTGCAAAACTTACAATCTAGCCTTGGAAGTCATGCAGCATCCTTATTCTTGGTTAGGCAGAGTTTTCCCATTTTCAGTGCAGGTGGGTTTACACAAGGTGTGAGCACCAAGAGGTGTGGCTCATTGGAGGGTCATTCTTGGGGAATACAAGGATGTTTTTGCATGACCATTAGAAGATTAAATGTGATCTTCCAATTTACTATATCCATATACTTTATTTTAGTTCATCTTGATTTCCGCTTTGGTCTAGATATTACATATAATTTTTATAAATATATTGTTTTTGTTTTCGAACAATATTCACCTATGCTCAAAATGCTCTGAATGAGACCAGTTTTTCTAAAGTCTGGTGGTACTTGTCTGTTAGATTAAAACAATTTTTGATCTCTTTTTTTCTCATAAATGTATGCTGTATTTCTTCAGATCTTTCTTCCAGATCACGGTTTATATTTTCAGCAGAATCTAATCTATTCTCGTTACCCTCCGGTTACTTTTAAAATTTTGATTATTATATTTCTCAGGTATGAAACTCTATTTGGTTTTTTTTCCCACCTGCTTGGCTGCCTTATAGTCTTTTTTGCCTTATTCATGCTGTCAATCTTTTCTGCTTCTCGAAACACAGTAAATATACTCATTTTACATTCGATATTTGATAATTTCATTAATGGGGACTTCGGTGGGATTCTGCACTCTGTTGTTTTTTTTCTGGTTCTAACTGTGCCTTGTTTTCTTATATGACATCGAAATTTATGTTATAAGATCATATTTTTTGGAAAAGCCTCTGCAGAAATTTTTTGATGCATAGGCTAAAGTTGGATTTCCCAAGAGAACACTGTATTTTATTTTTTTAGTCACCTCAAATTTTTACCTACTTAAAATTACCTGCTTACGATGATTTAAGTTGCATAAGATAATAGCAATTGGGGCTTGAAGCCAAGTGAAGGCAGCTGGTTGTTTATTGATTCTCAAGGGAAGTTTGAGTGTCCAACATAACTGGTTGTGTGTCCAACCAGTGCCAGAACCATGACAGAGGTATGTTGTCTCCTTCTAGGTAGAGTTTATTTATCATTCACCCGTTCTTTGAAGTAGTAGTCCTTTAGATTCCAAGCTTGATCTCGAGGTTGCCCAATATAGTCTCACTTTATGCTGGCCTTAGTCTTTATTTCCATTCTCTTATGCCCTGCATAACATTGGAACAGAATCCTAAAGTCAGCAATGTTCAACGTATGCTCTCAAGGTGAAATTCATTTTAAATGCTAGCTTACTTCCAAGAATTTCCTTTTTTGGGGTGTGTGTGTGTGTGTGTGTGTCTGCAGATTGCAGATATTTTGTATTCTTTCCAAGTCAATGGTGGCTATTTTCACCAGTTTTTTGCTATTTTCAGTTGTAAACTTAGGGTAACCAATCCATCAGAGGGAAAGAAAAAAACTACTCCTCTAAATGTTTCATTTGGTTTTCCAAACACTTTCCAACACTGTATTCCTAAGAATTCTTGCTTTCTATAAATATGTGGAAGGAAAGGAATGGCTGAGTAAGGGATACTTCAGTGCCACTACCTGCATTACACTTTCACATTAGACATCACTTGGGGACAAAAAGTGTTGTATTAGAAAAGAATAAGGAAAAGGTGCCCCAGCTCTAAGGAGGAACCTGATATAGCATATACTCACTTACTAAACTGAATCAGATTGAGCAGTTACTTTCATTATGTGTTTTTTGTGGGCTTCCCAGAGTTTACAATTAGTGAAAATTACCTTCAGGCCTGTTTTGAAAAATAAATCATGGAAACCCCTTTGATTCCTCATTTTTTTTGAAATGTCCTATTTGCTAATGTTCTTTTCTAAACCAATAACCTAAAATGTGAAAATACCTGAAATGTAGCAATGAAATACCTCAATGTTTTCAAACTGTCATGTCTTTGAAATGGTACAAAAGCAGTGTTGTCTTGTAGGTGAAAAACAGGTTTTTTTGTAACCTGAAGAAAGTATCAGAAAGGAACTCTTTAAACATCCAGGATGGAGAACACAGATTCAGTATTACATGGAAATTGCTAAAAATCTCCAGGCTGATTTCACATTCCATTAAGGACAGAATCTTTTGAGAGAAGGAGGCAAAAGGAAGGAGAAATAGACCTAATGTCTGCTGCCTGTTTCCTAACTAGGATCCAAGTGTTGCTTTTAAATTTATGAGATCAGAACATCAAAAGATAGCAGCTAAATATATTCAAGTACAGTGGAAATTTTGACATAAATTTAGTGACTTATTTTTCCCCCTCAAGAAATGAATGCATTTTCTTTTTGCCAGCTATTTTTTAGGACTCAATTTACATAGAGACCCATTTATTTAGGAAAGAGCCAATAAACAGAATACCAGAGAAGAAGATCAACTGAGTCAGATGCTCTGAGTCTGCAATGTTGTTGGGTATCTGCCCTGTGCTGTTTTCAGAGTGTAAGTAGAAGACCTCTCAAAGGGTCCCCCACTGAAGCAAGGCCAGGTGGAACATCAATTAGCACCATGGAGGGAGAATGCCTTTCCATCCTCTGCAGTACACTTTCTTAGAAGACTTAACCGTACGTGGGCTGTTTAACTCTTATTAAGCCTGGGAGAGAGGTTAGACTGTCCAAGAGAGCCTAGAAAATGTATAGATTTTAGACCTCAGTTGCAAAGCTCCTAAAATAGTTTCTCATCTAGAAAATGAATGGATACAGGGCCAAGCTCAGTGGCTCAAGCCTGTAATTCCAGCACTTTGGGAGGCCGAGGTGGGGAGATCACCTGAGGTCAGGTGTTCGAGACCAGCCTGGCCAACATGGTGAAACCCCGTCTCTACCAAAAATACAGAAAAATTACCCAGGCGCAGTGGCAGGTGCCTGTAGTCTCAGCTACTCAGGAGGCTGAGGCAGGAGAATCGCTTGAACCCAAAAGGCAGAGGTCACAGTGAGCAGAGATTGTGCCACTGCACTCCAGCCTGGGCAACAAGAGCGAAACTCCATCTCAAAAAAAAAATAAAAAAAGAAAAGAAAAGAAAATGGATGGATACATGGTAGGTGTTTTGTATAGAAAACACTATAGAGCAAATAACTGAAGATACAGAATTATATCTCAAAATAAAATGTTAAATAGAAACCACAACCACAAAACAAGAGCAAGTTACAAATAACTGATGCCATTTATATGATTTGGTAGGCATGCACATGAAGCCAGATATTCACTAAGCCTAAAAATATTTTTAATTTAGTATCCTGTAAAATCAGTATTTTCTAGTTGCCATCCTTCTTCTGTCTATAATAACAATTCCTAGCATGTATTTTAATTAGACTATAATGTATATTGTGCAATAATTTAATTTTGTTCTGTTTCTATTATTGTGCTATGCTTGGTGTCTTAGTCTGTCAGTTTGCTAAGTATGGCTAATACTATATCAAATATTTCAATGACAGATTCTTAGATGTTTATAAAATTATTGAGTGCTTCCAAAATCTGAGCTTTAATAATTAATAATAATGATCTGAGGTACAATAATAAAATATAAGTAAATAAATATTTACCAGACAGAAAGATATATCATAGACCAAATAAAGCATTGATCCAATGTGAAAGAAAACAGAAGTAAATTGGTAAGAAACAATGTAAAAAAATTTTTTTAAACACACAAATATCAAAAGTAGGTTTCGTTTTCCACAAAGAAACAACTAAAAAGTGAGAACAGAAAATATATGAACAAAAAGATATTTTTTTCTCTTATTCTTTCATTTTATTTTGTCTCAAAATTATTAGGAAAATTATACCCAAAAAATTGATGTGAAAAAAGACTCTGTGAGAGAATTTTATGTTAGAAGATTAACTCAAGTCTAAAAAAGCTAATGCAAGTGAGATATGGATGAAAAGAAGGGCAGGAAAATGGACAGCAATGTCTCAGATGACAGAATTTCTTTTTGATTTTCCTCCTAAGAAGGAAAAGTGGTAAAGAAAATAGCTGTCTGTCTCTGAAAACTAAGTCAGAAAATTGAAGAGACAGAAATAGCTAGGCAAGGGTGATTTATCTCCCATTTTATCTTTACCTACGAAGGAAGCAGTAGAGAATTTAGAGGAAGATCCCTATAGATGAGAAAATGATTTGGGACCAGTAAACACATGGTCAAGCTTCTGCTATGTCTAGATCAATAAGGAAGTATTAAAGTGGCATTATTTATGGATTTATAGTTGCTGCTGGCCAGATTAGGTGACACTGAATGAGAAGACAGAAGAATCAAGAGAAAGAATGTCAGCTGAATGGGAATGATTCCCTCTAATGCAAACAGGGATTGGGAAATAATTAAAAATAGATTTCATAAGGTCTTTTTGTTGTGCAGGTCCAATAAGATAAATAAAGAAATAAATAAAAGCAAAATATTTTATTTTATTTTCAAAGCCATTATCAGTTGAAGGAGAAAACTTTCCCTGCAGTTGTAAGAAATTGTTCAGCTTTCCTGGAAAGAATTCTCCAAATTTCCCTGGCTTTTTAAGTGATGGTGCTACAAAACAAGACGTGGCCAAAAAAAAAAAAAAAAGAGCCAAATTCAGTGATTCTAAGCATTACACGCTTGGTGAAAGTTAGAGCAAAACAGCAGATATCCCTAAAGGGAAAGTGTCACAAACATCTGTTTACTAATTCAGCCCTTGAAACAGAATTCCAAATTGAGATATGGAATTGCTTGGACTAGGTCATTCCACAACCTTATCTTGGAAAAGCCATTCAAGTATCTATCAGTGCAGATGTCATGAATTTCATGTGGGAAAGGGAAACTGTATAAAAGTACTTTTTTAAAGTTATTCTTGATTTACTAAGAGTGGGAAGAAGGGACTTGTAAAATGCCCACATGCAGCCTGGGCATGAGAATTTAAAATTTGTTATGTCTACCACTATTTAAACCTTAAATAAAATGGAAATGAAATGTACAAGGGAAGAAACCAAACTCTGATCTAAATTTTGCTAAGTATTATATTGAAAAACAAATTAATAAACACTATTTTCACTATTTCACTGTTGGCTCTGTTAATAATAGCCAACAGAATTGGCTATTGTTATTATTCTTGTGTATTATGTTTATTAAGCACCTGGTGTGTTTCCGAAATATTGTGATAAATGCTAAGCAAAAACCAAATCAGAAGAATGGTGGTTAATATTCATGACTTTCCACAATATGCTGCTCGCTCTGCGAGGGCCTTACATAAATTATTTTATCTACTCTTTACCAACTTCTGGAGAAAAAGTATTATTTACCCTCTTTATTCAGGAGGAAGAAACTAAGGTTTAAGATTGAAGAGCCTGTCCAAGTAAAATGCTGGTATTTTTATCTCAGCTCTAGTGAATTCCACAGTGCATGACTCTTTCATTTACCCACAGTGCTCCTTAAAGAATAGGAGTTAAAGAAAAATAAGACTATTTTTTCCCAGAATCCCATAATCTAGTTGGTGTAGTTGGTGTGTGTGGGCATGTGTGTGTGTTTGTGTATGTGTGTGTATATATATATATGTGTGTGTGTGCAGCCACACACACATATAATATAAACAATACAGTCCACATTATATGAGCATATACCGTGACAAGTACCGTGGAAGTTCAGAGGACACATAAAAACTAATGGCTCTCTAAAGCAAAAGGCAAATGATTAAAATCTGAGTTGAAAAATAAACAAAGGCTATGAACAACTAGTTTCAAAAGAAAGAAAAATGGAAAATAGATACATGTAATAATGTTAGAGCCCACCTGTTAAAAAACAATTCGCACTCAATGTTAATGACATTTTTCAGCTCTCAAATTACTAAGCTCTAAAGCATGCTAAGACTGAGATTGATAAGTACATAAAGAAATAAGCATTCATAACTTGCTTAGAGTGCAAATTGCAATGATGTGAGGGGTGCTGGGGGCGACTTGTCCTTTGTTGTATTTAGCAGTACTATTCAAAATGCTTATAACCTTTTTCCAACTAATTTAATTTCTATTTGCTTATGTAAAAAAATTGCACAAATATAGAGTTTTGGCTATCAGGATGTCTACAAAAGAATTTTTTAAAAGGAAAAAATTGGAAACAACCTAAATGTCCTTCACAAAATTAAAAACATTAATTAAATATATGCTCAAATATTATGAAATATTCTGTAGACATTAAAGTGATGTACTTAAGAAATATTCAGGAAAATAAGGAGGAACACATTTTATTAAATAAAAGCATTATATAAGATGGATGTGCCTTTTGATTCCAATTTATATTCATATATATTCATATATTATTGTATATACCCATACATATGTTTGTAGTATAAATTCATCAATATAAACATACTAAAATGTGAGGAATTTCATGCAACAAAATGTTAACAGTGTTTAGGAAATATGATTCTATATAATTGTTTTGTTGGTATTATGTACTTTTATTCATCTTTCAGATCTTCTTAAATACAAATTTATTAAATGATCAACACTTACTAAATTACTTTTATTTAATTAATTATTTAATAAGTAGTAAGTAAGAAGAGAATCAAGGGTACTATAAAAGCTAAAGTACCCCAAGTAAAACTTCATGGAGAAGCCAATTTCATTTGGAGCACCATGAATGCTGGCTAAGATACTTAAAAGACCGTGTAGAGAATGGTGACATTCTAAGAGAACAGCAACAACAAAGACAGAATATTATAATAAGTGTTTGTGAAACTGAGGACAGATCAGCCCAGGAAGAAGACAGAAAGAGAGTACTGAATTTGAATAGTACTGGGATTATAATCAATGCAAGCTCTCTAAACAACTACGTCAGTGGACAAAGGACCTTAGGAAAGAAGAGTTCAAGAGTCATCACCAAGGTAACCTGTGCCCTTCTTACACATTCACTCATTGATTCATTCATTTAGAAAATACCTCAGAGCTACCATGCTCCAAGCTAGAACATATGAACAAATCAAACTCAGGACCTTACCTTTATGGAGCTTGCTGTCTAGAACAGAGATAATCTCACAAATTTTCTTCTACCTTTTATTTTCTGAGTTCCACTCAAAATCCTAAAGATACTCTGGAATCCTCTTCTGTTCAAGTTGTGATAAAATAATCAATTTCTTTGAAAAATGGTCCATTAACTAAGTGGAAAAGAACCTCAAGTTTCAACACCTAAAAAAGTGACTAGGATCTGATGTTGCTGCTTGGTGTATTTTAATCTTATCTAACTAGTCCCCACTATATCTTTCTGTATGCCTCTTAGATACAATTTACTTCTCACTTATCTCCCAGGTCGACCACACCTTTCCAGTGTGAACTGCTCTCTTCTGAACTCTACCTATCAAACGTTACTCATCTTTCAAAGCCATATTAAATTGCGCTTTCCTAGACCACTCACTCAAACACAGTTCTTCAGTCATCTTTACTCTTCATGCATTTTACTTACAGAGATTATACTTTACTTCCACTCCAGAGCTCTGCAAACCCCTGTATTCACAAGTATTACTGTGTTATATAATTTTTCCCATAAAGTGCACTGGAGAATAAATGAAAAATTTAAGTTACCCTATAAGACCTTCAATGATTCTACAAACACAGGATTAAAATGATTTACAGTACTATTAAAATAAATTCTAGCTGGACCGCCAGCTGAAGCAGCTTCATCTCTGACTTATTCACTCACTTATTCATTCATATTATTAATATAGAGCAGTGCTTTTCATGCTAGGAGTTAAAAACCATTAGTGAATCATAAAGTCAGTTTAGTTGGTCACAATCAGCATTTAAAAATGAAATAGAAAAAGAGAAAAAAATAGTGAAATATCAAAGTATATGACATAAAGTATTGCATTATGGAAGTTTTGTTTCACTGGTGGGGTGTGCTTGCGTGTGTGTGTGTGTGTGTGTGTGTGTGTGTTTGTGTGTCTTGATTAGATTGTAAAGAGGAGCAACTTTTTTAGATGGGTAATGGATTTTTAAAAACATTGAAAGTCACTTATATAAAGCTTGTGGCACAATCCTGTCATATATCCAAAGTCATAAAGGGATTTGACATGCTACTTTCTAAATTATCCAACATTTCTATATTCTATAAAGAACAAGTAGTTTTTTTAGACTGCTTCACCTGCTCCTCACACTCATTATAAGCACTACAGTTGGATTTTTTTTTTTTCAAATACAAAGTTTGTATCACTTCATGTGGCATTAGGGCCATGGTAAGATATAGATACTAAAATATCAGCTTTGCTGATTAATGATCTGTTTCTTTTCTTATATCAACCCCAAAGCCTGAGCGATTCAATCCATGCTTATGCAAAATAATCAATTATCCTTGTCTGTGGACCTTCAGTGCTTCAGAATGATTGCAACCACAAATATTAAATTTGTAAAGATGTCTTGCAGATCTTGTCAAATTATTATCATAATGTGGCCACATGGGCTGCAAATGAACCCATTTGGGGTAAAAGAACATGCATGTTTTATATTTACATACCTAGCCACGATCATTACTGGCTCATAGTGAGTGCTTAGTGTTTGTTGAACAAATTCAACTTGGGACGGATCCAAATTAAAAAAAAAAAATTAGAAATACACTTTTCGTGTTTTTCAGCTAAAGAATGTAGTCACCATGGTTGTTTAAATTTTTTAAATTACCATTACTAATCTCTTGACTGGCAATACCTAAAAATTTATGAAACTATTTGAAAAAGTGAAAATCAGAATACCTCTTTCTATCATTCATTCTCTGTATAATTCCTTTGCCATCAATCAAATCCTTCCTTTTCCCAAATCCTTTAATCTTGGCAAAATAAGGAGAAATGGCCTCTGAAACATTTCCTTCAGTAAATTGGTGTCCTAGCACTACCCATCAGAAACTTCAGAGAATATGTTACACTTAGGGTGAGAAGGAAAGGCAGTCTTGTTACAAGTTAGTTGCCTCATTTTAAAGCATTGCTATGCCTTTGACTTACAGGCACAGTGCAGTTAATGAATACCAGATCTGGGTACTCAGACAAACCTGGGCTTAGTTCCTGCCGAATTCTGCATTTCCAATTGTGTGACCTCTGTAATTGAAATAATTACTGTAACCACATCAAGGGGTACTTGCAAGGATAAAAATCACACATTATGTAAATGACTGTATAATTTACATTCCCATCAACAGTATGTAAGAGTTCTATTCTCTCCACATACTACCCAACACTTCTTATCTTTTTTTTTTTTGATAATAGACATTCTAACTGGATAAGATGGTGTCTCATCGTGGTTTTGATTTGCGTTTCCCTAATGATAAGTGATGTTGAGCATTTTTTCATATACCTGTTGGCCATTTGTTTATCTCACTTAGAGAAATGTCCACTTAGTTTCTTTGCACATTTTGTAGTTGGATTACTTGGTTTTCTTTTTTTTTTTTTTCTCTTTTTTGGCTGTTGGATTGTTTGAGTTTCTTATATGTTCTAGTTTTAACCCCTTTTCAGATGTATCATTTGCAGATATTTTCTTCTATTCCCTAGGTTGTCCCTTCATTTTATTGATTGTTTCTTTTGCTATGCAAAAGCTTTCTAGTTTAATGTAATCCCACTTGTCTAGTTTTAATTTTGTTGTCTGCATTTTCAAAGTGTTAATTGAAAAATCATTGCTCAGCCCAATGTCATGAATTCCTTCCCCCATGTTTTCTTCTAGTAGTTTTATAGTTTGTGGTCTTACATTTAAGTCTCACATTCATTCCAAGTTGATTTTTGTATATGGAGAAAGATAGGAGTCCAGCTCTATTCTTCTGCATGTGAATATTCAATTTTTCCAGTACCATTTATTGACGATACTGTTAT
Organism: Cacajao melanocephalus; assembly: GCA_963573385.1. Classification (NCBI taxonomy): domain Eukaryota; kingdom Metazoa; phylum Chordata; class Mammalia; order Primates; family Pitheciidae; genus Cacajao; species Cacajao melanocephalus. Next base: position 12,032 of record CAUYLG010041813.1, read on the forward strand.
TTTCCCAATGCATGTTCTTGTCACCTTTGTAGAAAATCAGTTGGCTTTAAATGCATAGATTTATTTCTGGGATATCTATTCTGTTCCATTCATCTATGAGTCTGCTTTTATGCCAATACCATGTTATTTTGGTTATTCTAGTTTTGTTGTATATTTTGAGGTCAGGTATTATGATGCCTCTAGGTTTGGTTTTGGTTTATTTTTTTGATCAAGATTACTTTGGCTATTCTGGATCTTTTGTGGTTCCTCACAAATTTCAGGATTTTTTTCTTTGTGTGAATAATGTCATTAATATTCTAGTGGACATTGAATAGAATCTCCAGAATGCTTTGGGTATTAATAACATTTTAACAATATCAATTTTTCCAATTCATGAACACAGAAATATTTCCATTTGTTTGTGTTCTCTTCAATTTTTTTCTTGAGTATTTTATGGGTTTTAATGTAGAGATCTCTCACCTCCTAGGTTAAATTTCTCTTTAGATGTCTCATTATTTCCTAGCAATTATAGATGGAATTGTTTTCTCAATTACTTTTTCAGATAGTTCACTATTTGCATATAAAAATGAAATAGATTTTTGTGCATTGATTTTTATCCTAAAAACTTTAGTTTATTAGTGCTAAAAGTTGTTTTTTTTTTTTTTGAGTCTTTAGGGTTTTCTATATATGTGATCATGCCATCTGCAAACAAGGACAGTTGAATTTTCTCCTTTTCCAATTTGGATGCTTCTGATTTCTTTCTCTTAATTAGCCTGATTGCTCAGACTAGGATTTCCAGTAGTATTTCAACAGAAGTAGTGAAAGGAGCCGCCTTTGTCTTATTTCAGACCTTAGAAAAAAAAGTTTTCAAATTTTTCTGTTCAGTATGATGTTAGCTGTACGTTTGTCATATAGGGCCTTTACTGTGTTGAACTATATTTTCTATACTTAATTTGTTGAGAATATTTACATGAAGAGATGTTGCATTTTATCAGATGTTTTTCCTACCTTTTCCAAAACATTCATATGATTTTTTTTCATTCTTTTAATATGATGTGTCATGTTTACTGATTTACATATGTTTAACCATCTTGCATTTCTGAGATGAATCTTACTTGATCACAGTGGATGATCTTTTCAGTTTGCAGTTGAATTTAGTTTGCTATTATTTTGTTGAGTATTTTTGCATCTATGTGCATCAAGAATATTGGATGACTGAGTGCTGTGGCTCACAAATGTAATACCTGGGAGGCTGAGACAGGAGGATTGCTTGAGTGCAGAAGTTCAAGACCGGTATGATTGTATAGGGAGACCCCTACTTCTACAAAAAAATAAATAAATAAAGTAAAACAAACAAAAAATAATATTGGCATGTAGTTTTCTTACTTTTTATTGGTTATTCTGTCCTTTTCTGGTTTGTGTATCAGGATAATGAGGGCCTCTTAGAATGAGTCTAGAAGTATTCCCTTCTCACTAATTTACTTAAGTAGTTTGAGGAGAATTGGCATGGGTTCTTCCTTAAATGTATAGTAGAATTCAGTACTAAAGCCATCAGGCACTAAACTTTCCACCAACAGAAGACATTTTATTACTAATTCAATGTCCTTAGTTGTTATTGGCCTATTCAGGTTTTCTATTTCTTCATTATCCAATTTAGAAGAGTTATACAAGTTCAGGAATGTTTCCATTTCTTCTAGATCGCCCATGATTCAAATTGGTCTCAGACTCTTTTATGTTTCCGTGATTTCAGTGGTAATGTCTCTTTTTTCATCTCTGAGTGTTTGAGGAGTCTTTCTCTTTTCTTCTTAGTTGGCCTAGCTAAAGGTTGTCAATTTTGTTTATTTTTCAAAAAACCACTTCTTTATTTCATTGATTTTTTTTTGCACTTTCTGTCTCTATTTTATTTATTTTTGCTCATATCCTTAGTATTTTCTTCCATTCTTAATCTTGTGGTTAGTTTGTTCCTATTTTTCTAGTTCCTTGAGGTGCATAATTCGGTTATTATTTGTGATTTTTATTATTTTATGATGCAAGTGTTTATTGCTATAAACATTTTTTAAAATTGCTTTCCATGTGTCCCAAAAGTTTTGGTACACTGTATTTCTGTTTTCATTTGTCTCCAGAAACTTTTAAATTTTCCTTTAAATCTTTTGTTGATTTTTAGTTTTATATTATTGTAGTCAAAAACAGACTTAAAAATACTTTTATTTTCTTAAATTTGTTAAGGCTTGTTTTGTGGCCTTACTTATGATCGCTCCTGGATTAGGTTTCTTGTGGTGATGAGAAGAATGTGTATTCTGCAGCTGTTGGGTTAAATGTTCTGTAAAAGTCTATTAGGTTTATTTGGTTTACTGTGTGTGGTTATTAGCTGATGTTTATAATTGTTGTCTAAATGATCCATCCACTGCTGAGAGGGGAGTATTGAAGTCACCAAGCCCCCATCCCTCCAATATTCTTGTTGAACATAAATGTAAAAATACTCAACAAAATAATAGCAAAGTAAATTCAACAACACATTGAAGAGATCATCATACACTATGATCAAGTGAGATCCATCCAAAGAATGAAGGATGGTTAAACACATGCAAACCACTAGATAGAACAGAATGTATTGTATTGTGTATTTCTCTTTTATACCTAATAATAATTGCTACATATTTGGGTGCTTCAGTGTTAAGTGCATATGTGTGTTTATAATTATGATAACTTCTTGTTGAATTGACCCTTTATAATTTTTCCTTTTATAGTTTCCAACTTAAAACTCATTTTAGCTGATGTAAGTATAGCTACTCCTGCTGTCTTTTGGTTTCCAATTGCATAGAATGCTTTTCATTACTTCACTTTCAGTCTACATGTGTTCTTGTCGGAGATGGGAGTTTTTTGTTCATTTGGCCACTCTCTCTGTATCTTTTAATTGAAGAATTTAATTCATTAACATTCAAGGTTATTATTAATAGTTAACAACTTATTCCTACCATCTTGTTATTTGTTTCCTGGTTGTTTTATAGATCATTTGTTTTGTTCTTCCTCTTTTATTATTTCTCTTTTTGAAGTAATAAAAGTTTGTTGGTTTCCTATAGTAATAAGATTTTATTTTTTTCATTGTGTATGTGTTGTGTTTGTTTTTTTTTTAGATACACTGGAGCTTACATAAAAATCTTAAAGCTATCATGAGTATCCTAAAGTAATAACTTAACTTTGGTTGCATACAGTTACTTTAGATTTTTCCCTTTCCCTAAATTTATAATTTGTGGCCTTGATTTAGATCTTTTAATATTGTGTGTGTCCCTTAACAACTTATTGTAGATATCTTTGTTGATCATTTTGACTTTTAACCTTCAAACTGAAGATTAGAAAGATTATTTGTAACCATTACATTAATTAGTACTGAATTTATTATGAGTTTATCTCTAATAATGAGGTTTAAACTTTCATATGTTTTCATGTTAGTAATTATTCTTTTGCTTCAAACTGAAACACTCTCTTAGGCATTTCTTGTAAGATCAGTTTTGTGGTGATAAAATTCCTCAGCTTATGTTTGGAAATAATTTCTCCTTAGTTTCTGAGGGATAGCTTTCCTTGGCATAGTAGTCTTGGCTGAAAGTGTTTTCTCTTCTTCTTTCAGTTCTTTGAATATATTATACCATTCTCCCATAGGCTACAAGGTTTCTGCTGAGAGATCTGCAGAGTGTCTGCTGTTAATTTCCTTACATGAGACTTAATGCTTTCCTCTCGCTGCTTTTAGAATTATCTCGTCTTTCACTTTTGACAGTTTTATAATATACCTAAAGAGAACCTCTTTGGGTTAACTCTGTAATAGGTCCTTTGAGACTCATGGATCCAGATGTCTCTATCTCTCCCAGTAGTTGGGGAGCTTTTATATTATTTTCTTAAATAAGCTTTCTGTGCCTTCTCCTTTTTCTGTCTCCTCCCTCTAAAACTCCTATACTGCCAACATTTGTTTGCTTAAGATTTATTTAATCTTTCATTCTTTTTTCTTCTCTTTTCCTTTCAGTGAGTTATTTTAAAAGAGCTGTCTTCAGGTTCAGAAATCACTTCTTCTGTTTGATCTAGTCTGCTGTTGAAGCTATTATATTTTTTATTTCATTCATTGATTTCTTCCATTCCAATTTTTAAAATCTATTTCGTTTTTGAAATTATTAGGTCATTAATTCTTTTTCTGGCATTTTTTAATTGTCTGTATTCTCTGGCATCTTTCTGAGTTTTCTTAGGATAATTATAGTTACAATATTTTTTGATTTTTTTTATTATACTTTAAGTTCTTGGGTACATGTCCTTTTCAGGAAATTCATAATCTTCATTTCTTTGAGATCAGTTATTCATCTCAAATATTGAAGAAATATTTTGCTTTGTAGGCAGTGTCATATTTCTTTGCCTTTTCATGTTTCTTGTGTCCCTGTGTTGATACTTTGCATCTGGTTAACTGGTCACCTTTGTGTTATATACAGTGGCTTTCAAAGAAAAAGACTTTCACCTACAGATGTGTCTTAGGGTATCAGTTTGGTAAGATATGTTGGCTTTGGGTCCAGCTGGATGTAATATTGTAATTTCCATGCAGTTTTTTTCAGCTGTAGTCAACTCAAGGAGGCCTGTGAGTGCCTTAGTGGTCTAGACTACAAGAGTTAATGTAGTTGGTCCCATGGCTTTTGGCAGGGACCACCTGGAAGCAGTATGTCTGGCTGGTGACTGCACTGGTGGCACATGGAAGCCATCCCATAGGCTCAGGGTGGGGCACCCCTGGAATTGGCATACCTGGCTGGTAAGTATGTGGAAGTACTTTAGGTCTGGTCTACAAATAGTTTGAGGTTCCTTAGAAGTGGTTCACCCAGCAGGTGAATGCTGCTGTGGTGACAGGAGCTGAATCACTGGCACAGGTTGGGGCTCCCTTGGGAGCAGTGCACTTCACTGATGAACCTACCAACTGTGTCTGCAGCTAGTCCAGATTTGGCTTCTCTATGGAGCAGGATCACCTGTTCCTTTGGGGACAGGGTGCTGTATGGGCTCCAGTGCTTGGGCACTGAACTTAGGCTCTAAGAGACTAGGATCAGTGTGATGCATTCACTAGGATATGTAAGGCAGAAGACCTTGCAGGCAGCTTGTTCCGAGGGTGTAGGGAGATGTAGTAGTTTAGCAGGAGAATGGTGCATTATCATGTGTGCACATGTTGTAATGGCAGCATAGCATCTATAATAAGAGACAGTAGCTACTAGCTTCCAGAGCAGGATGCATTCTAGCTGTGGCTGTAGTTTCAAGATGGTACTATACAGCTACAGCTTGGGGCATGCGGCAAAGGGAGGAAAATGTGTGTTCCTTCACTGGGGCTGTGCAATTGCATGGGCATAGGGAAGTTTTTTTAAACTGGGCTCAGGGATTCTGGGGACTGCAGGATTCCTAGTAGCAAAGACTACAGATGTCCACAACATTAATGAGAACTGCTGGAGCCTTCAGCTTACTTTTTCCCCGCTGAATGAAGTGCCTTCTTGTTCTGAGCTAATCTCATCTGAAAAGACATTGTGGTAGAGGCAGAACATTTTGTTTGATTTCATGTGTCACCCTTTTTCAAGATATCTTAGTTGCACAGGTTTTTCTTCTCTCCCTGCTGTACCCCAGTGATCTCCTTCAAACACTCCAGCTTAAATATAGTTGTTTGTTCCTTGTTTTCATCATTTTTTGTGGGAGATTCAGGCCTTAGGTTCCTCTAGTCAGCCATCCTACTCTACCTCCTTCTATGCTCTCAGTTTAACTGTGATCATAGCCAACTTATTCTTCAAGCCAGTCTCAGATGTATATATGCAATTATATATATGTGTATATATATAATATATATGTGTATATATAATATACTTATATATAATATATATACAGTTTGTATATATAATTATATATACAAGTTGATAAAATATGTGTAATAGTATATATTATATACTTATATATAATATATATGCAAATATATATGCAATTATAAGTATTAGCATTTCTAAAACCTCCTTTTGTTTTTGATGGTGTTTTTTGTCTGGAGAGTATGTCTACCAGAGTACACAAAATATACTCAGAAGTAAGATTCCACTGAATCAGGAACTTCTTTGAAAACAAGAAAGAAAAAAGTACAGAAAAATTAGCAAAGGTAGCAATAATCATCCTCAAGGAATTGGTGTAGTTTACAAGTATTTTATTTACTGCAAGCAAGCATCTTCTCTATTGAGAAAATAAATGTGTTACAGCAGAACTGGAAAATGGAAAAGCAAACCTGGTTAGCTTCATTTCACCTAAAACAAAGTAAAATATAAAAACAGAAAATTGGGTCAGTTTTCCAAAAGCTCATTACAGTTTAAGGTCTTCCTCTGCCTTTTTTAATGGGCTGAAGTTCTGGCCTTAATCCTTGGGGATAGAAAAAAAGTATATGTTAATATACAGATTTAGCCCTTAAACAGTAAGTGAGTTTTAGAAGCAATCTCTATCGTGGTCTAATTGTCTAGGCCTTAGAATGACTTTCTGGAAAGAGAGACAGGGAGAAGTAATTTGCATCATGCCTGCCAGGCACCAAAGGGAAGATTCTTTGAATACTAGCTCACCTGCAGCACAAGACTTCCTAAAGGAAAAGGAAATTTGTTTCAAGCATTTTATTAACTGCCTCACCTGTATCTTTTCTGGGAAATTTTAAAGCCAGGGATGCAACACATCAGATTACAAACCCAAATACTTAAAGTGGCCTGGCAGATAAGGAGTTTGGTATAAATAAACATCATTTATGATTATTCAATTTGTGCCTATTATTAATATATATTTAGTTTTATTTACTGAAAACATACTTAAGACATCATTAAGTATAAACATTTGTAGCTTGCTAAGTAATCACAAAAACCAATATGTTAAAAAAGAAAAATTTTCTAGTAAGAAAACTTTATCAGGTCAAATTATTTCAGGAAACAGATGCAAAAAAAAAAGAGTTTAATTTAAAATAACTTTATGGATGACTCTTCTATGTGACTATAGACTGGGTTGAGAAAAACAGAGATGTAAGTCATTCTGAAAGTGGCAATAATGTGCCCACCCTTAAGCTAGAAAGGGAAGGAAGTAGAAAAAGTGTTACCAGACCTAGAAGAGCTAGGGCCATGGATGGGTGACTGAATACGGAGGCAGGGGCTGCAATGTGCATAGTTCCTGGCAGTAGCACAGCAGAGCAGAAAGGCGCTAGCAAGAGAAGAAAAAATACCCGACCCTCTCTCTTCTCCCAGTCTCCAATCCCCTACCCGTATCTCCCACAATCCATAGAGGTCAGCCTTCCTGGGGCAGAGTGCAGAGGAGGGAAGGGCAAGATATATTTATTTGATAGAGACAAATCAAGAATAACCAGCAAAGGCACCAACCATCCTTTTTGTCTGTAAGCGCTGCAAAAATTAGACTACCAAAAGATCTTGTTCCCCCAATAAATCAACAAAATAGTCTGTCAAAGACAGACTGAGTTGTTCACACTGGGTTATGTCTATCATTTCCGTGGAATTGAGCATTTGGTTTATTCAAAAAGGTAACTGGCCAGTTATTTCAAGGAATTTACTGGTTGTTTACTGGTTACCTTTTTGGTGTTCCTGTAGATACTGTCACTCCCTCACATTTTCAATGATATTATAAGGATTGCAATTCAGTCTTCCAAAGATCCATCTGGTTCCCAGACATTTCTCCTGCAAATGCATTTTGCTTTGGAAATAGAACTCAAGAGTTAAAGGCTCCTAGACCACTGTAGCACATTTCATCAGCTTGGTAACTGACTCTCCTGTTTCCTACTGCTCGAATGGGCAGGCAGATTCATGTAAACACATTATGCCCTTCCCTGTGGCAGATGTATGCTACTAAAGAGAGAGGGGAGAGAGAGAGAGAGAGACATAAAAAAATGAAACATACTTAAGCAAGCAGGACTACTATTGCACTCTCTAAAAGAAAGATGGTTGCAGTGAATACGATGTCTGGAACTTTAGTTTGCCCAAATTAAAGTGGAACATAAAAATAAGAAGGAAAGAAATCTAATTTCCATTTAAAGTTGATATCAGTGGTAGTTGTACAATATTCTTTTGTCATACCTTCAGGTGATGGACCTGCAATGCTGCAGAGCTGTGGTAATTCAAAGGTAGCCAGGGGCAAGAGAAATATAAAACTCACATCTGCCAAAATAGATCTGAGCAGTGAGTTGGCCAGAGAAATGTGGCAGGAGAAATAACAGGATGCAGTCTGAAGAAATAATCAATTGCAATTAATGGTGCCTGCCTGCATAATAGGAAATGGAGAGGAAAAGAAGGTTTTGTATTTTTTTTTTCTCTGAGAAGAGTTGTGGGAGGATGAAACTTAACAGTGACTATTCAATCCTTTTCTATTCTTGTGAAGTCAGAAAAACTATTTTCCCATTTATATTTCAAAAGAAAAATTGTGTCCTATTTGTTTTTTCTCTAAGAAGAAAATGTAGACTTGTCCCTCTATCCCACTACATAAGCTAATTATAGTTTTGTTTTGTTATTTTTAATTCAAAACCATGTGAATTGTGCTTTTTTTTTTTTTTTTTTTTTTTTCTGTGACAAGGATTTTGCCTCAGAGGGGTAGATAGAGCACTGGACTCAAAATAAATAGTCCTGACTTTATCTTGGTTTTTCTGATTATTAACTGGGCATCAGGCACCAGACATAGAACACTGATTCCTTCAGCTTGGAAAAGTTTTACCCAAGAAGAGATGCTGAATGAATCTTAATATCAAAACTCCTTTTAGAAAATGAATCATCACCTCTGTGACAGAATCCAAAATATTGTCCTAGTTTCTGTCTTTTACATTTGCCCACGCAAACTTTTATGGATCTTAAATTCTGTTCACCTGCTCTAACCTCTGACTGCATTCCTCTGGGAGGAACAGGACTAATTCCTATTCCTAGTCTCTGAAACATAGTCCCTGGGAGATTTAGATCTAATTCTTTGAGAAATATAGATAATTATAGTTCCATATAAGGCTATGAGAGAGTTAAATATGCTAAAGTAAATAAAATGATATAAACCATAAAAGAAAAAAATCAATTAGATTTTATCAAAATTTGACATTTTTTTTTCAAAGACATTATTAGGGAAATGAAAAGATACAGAATGGTAAAAATAATAGAAATACATTACCTGACAACACAGTTTTATTCAGAATATACAAACTGCTCTTACAAATCAATGATAATAATAAAATTAATCTAATAAAAATTGGCCAGAGAGTTTAGTATACTTCACAAAAGAAAATATATGTATTGCCAAAAATCTCCTAAAAAGGTGCTCAGCATCATTACTCATCAAGGAATTGCATGTGAACATGTCTGGAGTTCTAGTTTGCACTAATCATCTAGTTAACACCACAATGAGATACCACTTTACACCCACTAGAATGTCTATAATAAAGACAGGGAAAAAAAACTTTGATGAAGATGTGGAGTCACTGAAACTCTTATACACTGCTTATGGGAATATAAAATATAACAGCTCTGAAAAAAAGTTGTCAGTTTCCTAAGAAGTTAAATATAAACCTATGATAAGTCTCAGCCATTCCACTTCTAGGTATCTACCCCAAGAAAAATAAAAGCCCACAAAGACATGTACGTGAAGGTTCACTGAAGCTTTATTTAGAATAGCCAAATACTGCAAATAACTCAAATGTTCATCAGTAGGTGAAAAGTGGAGAGACAAAATATGGCATACCCACAAAATGAAATACTGCTCACCTACAAAAACAGAAAAATCTACTGATACACATAATAAAATGTGTGAACTCAAAATCATTATTCTGAGTGAAAAATAATCACGTACAAAAGAGCACACAGTGTATTGTTCCATTTACATAAAATTATTAAATATGCAAACTAATTACAGTGACAAAAAGCAGACTGATGGTGAAGAAGAATGCAGGATGGAGTGGACTGCAAAGGTGTGTGAGGATCCTTTGGGGATGATGTAAATACTGTGTTTTGATCCAGGTAGTGGTTTTGCAGGTGTGTATATCTGTCACAACTCACTGAATGGTACACTATAAATGTATGCAACTCATTTGAAGTGAATTATACTTCATCCAAGTCAACTTAAAATAATAAAATAAGTAAAATGCTGAGCTCCCAGCTTGGCTCAAAGTGAAATAGCAGAGGAATATTATCCTTCTTATTGTTTCTGCTATAGTTATTATTATTATCACTACACCATTGACATCTGAGATTTGTAGCTTGTTTCCATTCTGCTTTGTGCTCAGTAGATAAGACAGTATTAGGCCAAAGGTAACCCTTCTGAATTACTTAATAAAACTCTTCTTTCCTAAAAGGGTAAGTGGGAGGATCAAATGATGACATCTTATATGTGGAGGTAAACTATAAATACTAGGTTTGGTAGTTTTATCATTATTAGTTTACTCAGCTGATAGCCCCTGAGGAAGCCAGCACTGTTTCTGATGAAAAAAAAAATAATAAGTGAACTAAAGTCCTGTGAATTTCGAGCTTTTTCTTTGCCATTCTCATGGTTCCATCTACTAGTTGCCACTTGGAATTAGCAGATCTGATGGACATTGAGTGGGCTTGGATTCGAAGTCTGGGTCTACCTCTTATCAGTTGTGTAAGCTTCAAGGTACTTAACATCTTTCAGACTCAGTTTGTCATCTATACAACAGGCAGAATAGCAATGCCTGATAGAGTGGTTGTGAGACTTAAAATATATACTTATATTGCATAACACCTTTGATGGAGTGAACTCACAGCAGATGGTAATTGTTCCTATACTTTGCCCCGTGGTCAGATATCACGTGTTATTTGTTTAGCCACAGTGAGAAGCCAACCCTGGAGCTACAGATCCATCTGTATTGTGTGACACATCGTTGAGGTTTTCATTTTGCCTCTGTACTTTCTCACTTTGGGCCTGAGATATTGCATGCTAAAGGTCAGAGTGGAACATGGTTATACTCTACATTCATCATTCACTCCTCTCACTGCAGGTAATTTCCTCTGTCCATGTGCTGTTAATGACGTGATTATCAGTTCTGGTGGCCAATCATATGACCTAATCATAGCACTGAATCATGCTCAATTCATCTCTCTCAACAGCTACAGATGGCATCTCAACACTCATTGGTAATAAACAGGGAGAGACTTTTTTTTTAAATAAAAAAGAAGGCTTCTCTAATCAACTTGAATAATTACCTTAATAATAATAATAATTCTGAATCCTCTCTATAACCCATATGGAAAACTCTAAGATCATGAAGAAAAGAGAGGCTAATTAGCCGTTTTCACTGTACCAAGAAAGAGGACCAAAGGCATTCAGTCAGGAAACTAAAATCACATCTTCAAAAGCAAGTTTGATTAAGGAAAAAGTAAGACAAGCATTCAGGGGTTCACTACAAGGAAGCAAGAACTGAGGCAAATGTTAATGCCCATAAAATGGGCCAAGGCCATTGATTTAAAATCACCCTAAATTTAGAAAAATATAGGGAGAAGTTCTTTGCTTCTTGTAAGTGAAAACCTCAAAGCATCAATTGTGTTATGCCATACGATACAGATACGGATTTTTTTTTAATCAAAGACTATAATGAAGGTGTTATGTTGTTTTTAATAAGAAGAATCCAACTTGCCTTTCATATTGCTTAATCTGCAGACATGGCAATATTTCAAGTGTTCAGTCTTTCAATGAGTAATGACGACAATAATGCGCCTGTCACTCCAGGAAAGCTAAAATGAACCATTATGGATCCCTCTACAGGCAGAACCTTGGGTCTTGATGGACATCCTGCAGAGTTTTAGGTATACTTACCAAAAAATGCTCTTGTGTTGTATGTAGATGCACTTAATGAGGCAAAGGATAATGGATTCCTTTTAGGTACAGAAAAGCTGCTAAAGGAAATGAAATTGGGCTGGAAAGCTGGGATTTATCAGGCTTTTGTCCTTCCCAAATCAGAACTATATCATCCTTATGAAAATGTTAGCAATGTGGCTGAGAAAACTGAGACAAAGTAATTACTGCATTATCTAATAACCTTGCTCTATTTAGAGAAAATCCTCCTGTGAAACCTGTAGAACTCTACACATTAATTTATCACAGCATCTTTCATCCTGGGACCTGAAAAGTACAATGGCTGAATTATGAGGCCTTGCCTTGTCTGTATAATGAAATGATCGTTTTATTGTATTTTAAGTATCATAAATCCTAAAACTACTTTAAAAAAGTAATTGTATGGGGAAATCTGTCATTTTTGTCTCTCTGTTGTCTATTCTTCTTTATTCTGTTACTAAAATCTAGATGTTCCAAGATACTCCTACTACCTACTTCTTAGTTTATATGATTTCTAAGACCAGGGATGCAAATTCTACCTTCACAAGCTCTACTCCAGCAAGTAAGAATACTGTGTCCATAGACCCCAATACAGCCATCACATGGTTAAAAGATGCTAAAATTGAAGCGAACATAGGGAAGGCAGGGAGGTGGAGGAGGCAGGAGCACATTAAAAGGTGGGAGAACAAAGAAGATGACAGAAAGGAAAAAAGGAAAGATGTTGGTGAAAACTTGCTAATGCCACAAGGTTTAGACGTATTTAACTTAATCTTTATCACAGTACTCTGATGTAAGCATACATGCCCCATGTAAAGATAAAGAAGTAAGTTCAGAAAGGTTGAGTAAAGTCTCCAAATGTTAAGTGGTTGAATTAGGACTTGGATCATGTTTGGTCTGAGGCCAGGGATTATTCTACCGCATTGAAGAACCTTGGAAGTGAGTTACGCATCCAGACGTACAGTGAACTGAGCATCTATTGTGCTCTCTGGATAGAGGCTACAATAATGAGAGAGACAGGCATGCTTGCCTCCAGGAAATTTGTAGTTTAGCACTGGATGGTAGACATTATAGAAGTAGTTACGTGGCACTGTGATGAGTGTTGTAATTTGAGGGCCCGGACCCAATCAGACCTGAAGCCAGGGCACTCCTAGATTTCCTCATTGTAAAAACCAATGAATGTCCTTATTTTTTTATTTATATTTTTCCTTAAGCCAGATTGAGTTGATTTCTATCACGTGAAACCAAAAGAGCCCTGGCTAATAAAGGGATGCAATTCTTATACTTTAAAGTTGGATTGACCAGCATCTAGTACAAAAAAAAAATGTTAGGTTTTCTTCATTTAGAAACTTACTTGAAGATATATACTGGTTTTTGGGTCAGTGTCAAGCCCATCAGAGAAGGGTGATGTTAATGAGCTAGTGATGATTAAGAACTAGAGATTTCACGGTACTTAATCCTTTTATAGCCTGAGAAGGGCTGTAGGAAGTACATTAGACCTAGAAGGAAGACGACTTGGAAATTTTTTATTGCTAAAAAAATCCTAATTTCCATAGGCACAACTGGAAAAAAAAATAAAAAAACTGTTCACTGGCAGGAATAAAAACTACATGGAGAAAAAAAATTAAAAGATGACTTTTTTTTAATGGTACTTTTATTTTCCTTCCCCTCCCCTTGCCGCTGCCCACAGTACTTACAAGAAGGCAGTAATTTACTGAGATCTAAAAATGTGCAGTATGTTTGATTAAAGGTCATGAAAACATTAAAATATTTCACCAAAAATATGTCTGAGACAAAGAAGTAGAGATGACCCACTCTTCTAAGAACCACTCAAGTATACTTATAAGTTTATTAATGGCTAGTGATTCAAATTTTCCCTTAAGCATGTATGGGAAATATATAGCAAGGTGACAAAAGCCGAGAAGAATTATTTTTGGCATCCATCATTGCTTTATGGGCTGACAAAAGAAGTCCTTGCAGCAAAAGCCAAACAACAGCACACCTCTCATGTTCAGCATCAGACAGAATGGAAAACAATCATGGTTCCCTATCCTGTCTTGAGCTAGTAACTGCCTAACTCTCCATTTCCACTAGCCCAGGCTCTCGGGCACTAAACTCTTGCCATATTGAATTGCGTGGAGCTCCTCAAAGTTATCTGGACGCTTCTTAACTCCAGATTTCTCCATTTTTCCAGAAAAGCCCCTTCCTATGACTCCTGCAGCCTCACCAAACACTCCTTTTTCACCTAGCTAATCTCTATATCTACTTTTTTACTCTGGGAAGCCTTTCTTGACTCTCCTGATTAGACTGGGGACTATTCATTAATTCTAGAAGCTTCCTGAATTCTGATTCCACATTCCCCAAAAGCACTCATCACAATGCCATGTAACTACTACTATATTGTCTATCATCCAGTGCTAAACTACAAATTTCCTGGAGGTAAGCATGTCTGTCTCTCTCCTCAATGTAGCCTCTGTCCATAGAGCACAATAGATGCTCAGTTCACTGTACGTCTGGATATGTAACTCACTTCCAAGGTTCTTCAATGCGGTAGAATAATCCCTGGCCTCAGACCAAACATGATCCAAGTCCTAATTCAACCACTTAACATTTGGAGACTTTGCTCAACCTTTCTGAACTTACTTCTTTATCTTTACATGGGGCATGTATGCTTACATCAGAGTACTGTGATGAAGATTAAGTTAAATACATCTAAATCTTGTGGCATTAGCAAATTTTCACAAACATCTTTCCTTTTTTCCTGTCATCTTCTTTGTACTCCCACCCTTTAATGTGCTCCTGTCTCCTCCATCTCCCTGCCTTCTCTGTGTTCGCTTCAATTTTAGCATCTTTTAACCATGTGATGGCTGTATTGGGGTCTATGGACACAATATTCTTCTTTGTTCTCCCACCCTTTAATGCGCTCCTGCCTCCTCTGCCTCCTTGGCTTCTCCATTATGGCTTTCCCATACCACCATTCTCCTTGCTCCTTTATCTGAGCGTGGCAACCTGTAAGGATCATGCAGTTCGACATTTCACTTTGAGAGAGCAGTAGTTCTCCAAAGTCCTTTAGCAGACTACTGCTGATCAGAGAGAAAGTTTCCACTGTTTTAAACAAAATAAGAAAGAAAAGGTGAGTTTTTTCAGAAAACTTTTTTTTTACATTTTAAATTGTTTACATTTAAATTACAACACAAAACCCTGTCTCTATTAAAAATACAAAATTTAGCCAAGCATGGTGCCGTGTGCCTGTAATCCCAGCTACTTGGGTGGTTGAGGCACGAGAATTGCTTGAACCCCTAAGATGAAGGTTGCAGAGAGCTGACGTCTCACCGCTGCACTCCAGCCTGGGTGACAGAGTGAGAACCTGTCTCAAAAATGTTACTTAATTAATTAATTAATTGAATGAATTGTTTCTAAATGAAATAAATGAACTGATTATTGTTCATTGTTCCTAAAAGAAAGAAATGAACCGATTATTCCTCATTATGAGTTTAGGTTCTCCCGACATTTTAGTATTAAATCTCCTTTTGTTTACTAAATGATGATAATAGATTATATATATATATTTTTTTTGCTTGCAAAATTCAAAAATGATAACCCAATTTAAGAATGCAATACTTTTAGCTTTGTTACTTGAAAATTTAAATCTGAGGAACACTATCACAGATTCCCCAATACGTGGTATGGATTGGGAGAATTGGGGTTACGTAGCTGTAAGAAGCAAAATCTCAAGTTCTAAAGGAATTTACTGATGTGTTAGACAGTCTCCAAAGACACCTGAAAGGACCACATTGCCAACTGCTCATGTTCTTGTGAAGTTATCTTGCCTTTAACTTGGACTCATTTGGTGACTTACTTGTAACTAATAAAATTCAACAAAATAAATGCTACTTGATTGCTGAGGCATACTTAAAGGAGATTTTGCGCTTTGGACTCTTGGTACACGTGCCTGAATAGAAGTCAACTGCCATGTAAGAAGTTGGACTATTCTGTGAATTGATGGGCTATGGTGAAGGCAAATTCATCATGTGAGGGGCCATATGGAGAAAAAGAGATGGCCAGACAGCCCCAACTATTCCAGCCAACCCTGCCAAGATGCCAGATACATGAGTGGAAGAAACATCTTACATACTCTAGACCAAATAAATGTGATGTGGAGAGGAAGTGAGGAATCCAGCTAACAGCCAGGACTGAAACTCATCAAGCCATCCACTAAGACCAGCCATCCCTCTGTGTTATGTCCCAATTTCTGACTTATAGAACCATAATCATTGCCACTAAACTCAGAAGTGGTATGCTATGCATCAATAGATAATTACAAGAATTTTAAGAACATGGAATAGCTCATACAATTGAGAGAGAAGCTTAAGAAGTAGGTCTCTGAAAGCACATGAAACTGGGGCTCTGGGAGCTTTAGTAACAGAAACAAACGGCCAGTCTCTTTTGGACTCACCATCACATATTACTATTTCAGTCTTTGAGTTACTCCAAACAAGATAAAAATTCCAGAGACAGACAATCTGATTGATGCAGCTTGTGAATTGCTTCCATTCTTAGACCCAGGGTGGATTTATCCCAGCTAAATCATTTGAACTAAGAGTTAGGGAAGAATTCTTTGCCAAAGCAAAATCAAGACATTCTACCAGATGAAAAAAAAAATGCATTGGGTCAAGAAAACAACAACCAAAAACGAATTCCAAACATAAAGACTATTCTAAATTGTTATTTTTTTGACTCAACCCCTTTGGCTTAGAGGCAGAGCATGCTTAGTTAGCTCTCTCAAAATGCAAAGTGGTTAAATATAAACCTTCAAAGAGATTTATATTTAAATCAATCTTAAAATATGAGCTCAAGAAAAAAAAGTAGCATTTTATTATTTGGGAGAATTTGAAGTTAATTTATGTTTAACACTTAAAAAGAATTATCCTCTTTGTAGCCTTTGGAGGAAGTCACTTGTGTTTTCTTTGTCTGACTGTTCAAAGTGCAATCACATTTCCACCACAGGATGCTTTTCAAACTAACAGCAGATGAGGAGTTACAAAGCAGAGGAGGGCATGAAGCAGTTCATCATCATTTGTTTTTGTAATTGTTTGGAGCTGAGTGCCTTTCGTTATGTTCAATGGACCCTCCATAGCCATGCTGGGAGGGCTGCCATGAGCACAGTGGGTTGGGCCATGAACCAGGAAAACAGCTGTCTTTTGTCTGGAGAAAAGAAAGCCATGAGTTAGGAAATACTCTCTGATCAGATATAATCAGCATGGATGGTGTCAATGTGAATGGGCTCTCTTAGTTTAAAAGATTCTGCTATGTGGAACTTTCAGGAAAAAAAGGCAATACAGCACACACAAATTAGCCCTTTAGTTTTTCCAGGTCAATCATACCTTCCAGATGAATGATACCTATATCCACAATAGTCCCATTTTGCAAAGAAGGAAATGTTCAAACAACTTATTAATATCTAATTTAAAAGCAACAAATATTTATGAGGTCTCTGCTAAGTGCCAAGATGTGGAGCTAGGCATTGGAGTACAAAGGAGACCAAGCAGATAAAGTTGCTGACTCCAGGGAGCTTACATTCTATTGGGAGAAGCAGGAAATTAACAAATCCATAATTTTAATAGTGATACATGCTATGAGGGAAATACAAATAGCTTTGTGGATGAGATAAATGAGGTGTCTAGAGAAGTTGGGGGCTGCCTCTCTCATGTGGTAACAATTTAACTGTGATCTAAAGGAACAGAAGGAGTAATTCAGAGGGAAAACTTTGCAGGCAGATGACCGTGATCACAACAGCCCTGGGCAGGGGGAAAGCTCAACCTACAAACTCCCAGAAAGTGGATGTGTCTGGAGCTAGGCAGGATGTAGCCAGGTGTGGACTTGCAGGGCATGATAAGAAGTGTGAATTTTATTCCATTTTCAATGAAAGGCCGTTAGACTGTTTCAAGTGAGGCGTGATGAATACATTTGAAAAATCACTGGCTGCTCTGTGGAAGACCAGTTGGAGGGATCAGATTAGAAGAGTGAGAGGACCACTTCAGAAATCCAGGTGAGATTTGATGTTGGCTTGAACTAAGATGATGGTAGTGGCAATGGGAAAAAGAAAGAAAACAGAAAAGAAAAAAAATATATTTTGGAGGTAGAACAAAGGGTTTTGCTAATAGATTAGAAGTTAGAGGAAGAGATGGAAAGTAGGAAAGTGAAAGTATGAGCGGAAGAGTGCAGACAACAATCACGCCCTGCTTCACTATTTTAATAACCAGGTTACTAACAGTCTTTATTGGAATGGAGAACGTACGAAGGAGGACAATATTCAGGGCAAAAAATAAAAATTTCTATATTTGGTTGGTAAATATAAGATAAATAGGAGATAGACAAGTGGAGAAAGAAGGTAAGAAGGAATATGGGTACATCAGCCTTGAATTTGGACCTGGAAATGTCAGCATGTATGGGAGGACTTTGAAAACACCATGGAAATGTTTTCAGAACAACTGTCCCTTCTGCTGTAACCTTCCAGAGAATCGCTGGGATAGCTGTTCTTTAACCTTATCTAGTTGCATCAGAATCACCTTCAAAGCATAATACAAATTCACGTGCTGAGCCCCACATTGAGTCAGTTTCCATGAGAGGGTCTGTGAACACACGCTCAAGAACTCCTCAGGCGATACCTTCTCTGCTATGAGGTATATTTATCAGGAAATTTTACTTCTTGACTCACCTTTTTTCCAGGTTAAAAATACTTCCTTGAAATCTTTACACATAATACAGCAATGCCCTGATTTCCTCGTTCAGTTCTTTGCTCTTCAGAGACATAAGAAGAAACCAGGTGATTCTGGGTGGTCCTGAGATCCCAAGGCTTTGTGCCACTGCCACCACCTACGTGGACAGAAGTGAGTGGAGGAGACCAGGGAAGAATTTCTGAATTTTGTTGTTGTTGTTAAAATCCCCTCAGGCAAGACAAAAGTTAAAGCAATTAAAAAAAAGATATTTATTGCCTCAAAGATTTGCAGCTTTGAATCATAGGTTGTTAGAGGTAGAGAGGAGCTGGGAGGCAGCAGAATGGATAAACCATCAGGATCTGACATCTCCCGCTGGAGTTCGCCTCTTGCCTTCAGCATTTAACCGTGTACCCTTGGGTAAGTAAGTGACTTCATATCAGTGTACCTTAGTGGATGCCTCTGTAAATGGGAGAAATCATAATATCTAGCTCATAGGGTTGGAGTGAGGGTTAAGCAAAATAATAAAAAAGAGATGGGTCCAAAACTACCCATAATCATAAACGTATATAATTTCAAGCCAGAAAAGACTACAAATACCATGCGATACACTCATACTGCACATAAGGAACTAAGACAGATACACTGAGGTCAAATGAGAAATACAACGCAATGTTTAAAGGATTCCACCACTATAGTTTGCTCTATAAAAAATTTGATTTCATTCAGCCTCCATTTCTTTGTGTAAACCATATATCATTTAGAAGAAGGACCATTTGCTGATATTTATTTATAAGTTTTAAAAAATAAAATGCCTTCCCACACTGCTAAAAGGCAGAAATGCTTTCAGAGGATTTCCTGGCTCATTGCACTGAGATCTTTTTGCAAGTGAAACATCTGCCCACTGTGTGGTCTGGCCAAGTCCTCTTTCAAGTCAGTTGTCCGGAAGCATTTTAGGACAGGCGAGGTAAACAGACAGATAAGCATATGGTGATCAATTCAGAAAACCAATGTCAGTTTCCACTGTGTTAGGACCATCAACCAAACAGCTCTGATGCCCATTCATTTTCTGAAATCACAGGAAAACACAAGAACAGCAAGTCTCCTGAAACTGTGTAAATACCACTCAGGCTCAGCTAACAAAAAGAAAAGAAACTGACAGCTTGGCTCCTTTATTTCTGCTTTAAGTGTTCGGGGCTGGTTTTGTACTTCTGTTATCTTAAGGCCTTTTTTTTCCCCCTTTATCTTTTCTTTGCTCAGAATTTTGATCAGGCTTGCTTATGAATCCTGGAGAACTCCCGTTTTAGGGACAGAATCTATAAGAATGGAAATTGGTTTCTAAGCAGGCTGTGAACGATGGCCATGTAATAAATGTCACTGGTGTTGCTGTTCTCGTCTGATGGACTGCTAGTGCCTTATATCTGACAGCTAATGAGCTCCACTAATCAAACTGAGGAGCAAATGCTATTTCCCACCCTCCTCCCCTACCTGAGGAGGTGAGGAGTGCTAACCCCTTGCCCTGGCAGATTGACAGTGCTGAATGTGAGCAGAATGAGAAGAAACCTGGAAGGTTAATTAAGGTAGTACCCAAAAGTTGTTTTTAAATCAATTTAATTAACCTGTGATCCCTTAAAATTAGAATACGTTGCAGCCAGAATGAAGAAGAATTTATTCTAATTTTTTTTAACCTCATCTAAGAAAACAGAAACTAAGAAAGTCTCTGGGTAAAGAAGTAGTGGGGAGAGTGTTAATTACCACCTGGACTCTTCACATCTATCTTTATTCCCTATGTATCTCAGAATAGTTAGTTTCCATTCTTGGAGGAAGAATCCATAGCATTAACATCTGGTGCTATTGTCAATCATCCAAGTTTCTGGTAACACACTCCATCACCAAATGGATGTGCTATTCACTCCTTCTCAGGATTAGACATGAGTAATGATGAAAAAGGAGACTACAGTAGAAGAATGGTTAACAGAGTTGGTCAAACTGCTAAGTCCAAAATCAGCCTCTATAACTTTCTAGTAGTTTGAAATTCAGCAAATTACTGAACATGTCTTTATCTCTTCTTTTTCTCTTTCTATAAAACAGTGTTCACAATAGGACATACCACACAACTGTGAAAAGAATTGAAAGACATAATGCACATGAGTTATCGGGCAAAGGATCCAGAACACAGTAAGCCCTCAGCAAATGCCAATTATTTGGCAAGATTTTTGTTTTTAATTTCTGTTGTTGTTGTTGTTGTTTTGTGTAAACCCCTTGTAAGTATGTACTAATATTTATGCTATATGTACTGAGAAAGTACAATTTTCAAGAGCTTCCTAAAAGAGATCTGGGACCTCAATAATGGTTAAGAAGTACTCTTGTAAGACATCAATTTCAAAGGTCTCATCTAATCAGTTTGAAGAGTGGGCCCAGGACAATAAAGCCACAATTGGCCTATTGCTGATTCTTGGGCATTAAATGCTTCTGCCTGATAATATGCCTGATAAAAATGCCCTTTAAGCATTCTTCTCTCTGGCCCTGACTAACATAAATAACAAGAAAACAATCTGCAACACTCTGAAAATTCCCATGTTCTTACGATATGGCTTTCATAGGTAAGCTTTGGTGGTAGAGGATATAATTTTAGATTAAGACACAGATGCTCAGTATAAAAAATGTTACGTGTTTATTTTAATGTATATTAAAAGTATAGGTGGGATATTGAATACAATATGATCTTATAAATGCTATTGCTTAGTATATGGCTCTAGTAGGCATTTAAGTTTTTTTTAAGTGAGGCAAATAGACATATACATAGATGTATGTCAAATAACAATATAGCTACAGTCCAGATATGGCATAACTATGAAAGTTGAATGTGCATGGCTGAAGTTTGTAAAATATAGGAGCATAGGAGTTTGGGAATTCCTGAAAAGAAAACTTTGCCCCAACTCATAGAGGCAAGAACACATTTGAGAGATTTTAGGGAAGGTGAAAGGAATCATTTCCCTAAACTAGATAAATGATCATTTCACATGACCCACTGGAATCCCTTGGAGATGTCAGTGCTATGATGAAAGTAGTTAATCAATGTTTTTAAGCAATGTCACTACATACGTGAAGTTTTTAAAGACCCAGATTGGCATTCCTTCAATTCTTCAATTTTTCAACTAAAGTAATAGAATTCTCATTGCTCATTAACATTTGCCCTAGCTGCAGAAAGAAAGATGGTGTACACAGGTGCAAGCGTGGCCTTTAAAGTACTCACCAGCTTTTGATAAAAGGGGAATGATAGACTCATGATGCCAAGGCCTTGTCCTTTCTGGTTCTGCAAAAACGCTGTTATTTTTCAGGTAACATTTTTGCACATGCTTTGACATCAGCCCGGGGTGTGCTTCATCCATGCTGTCTAGCTCCTTTCATGCTTTAGGTTTCAGCACTTTACCTCCTCAAGAAAGCCTTTCTAATCATCACACTTAAATAGAAACACTCCTTTGTTCATATCTTAGTCACCTTGTTTTTTTTATACAACTTGCCATTAATTATTATGATTTAACTTGCTAGTGTCTTTGGGATTTTTCTTATTCCCCACTGAATATTGGTCTTATAAGGTCCAAGACTGTGAGTCTTAATCAAAATTGCATTTCCAGGGCCTAACACAACACATAGACCACAGTGGGATGTCCTTTAAAATATATTGAATGAATAAAGTAAGTGAATGGGTAAATAAAGTGAATGAGTGAAGCTATTCAATCGTTACCTAAAAAGTAATCAGGAAAAAAGAAGTGAAGTAGAAAGTAACTGTAGTAGAAATCCTCTTTGAGAAAGTTCTGTTTATACATACAGCAGTTTTGGTCAAACGTAAAGGAAGCAAGACTTACTTTAATGAATACACTAAAATTCAATTCATTTCATCAAATCTCAAACACACTTTGATCTAGTTTTAATAAAACCACAAATTTCCCATCTCTACAGAAAAAAATAATTAAAAAAAAAACAAAACAAAACATTAGTTAGACCTGGTAGTGCACATCTGCAGTCCTACTTGGGAAGCTGAGGCAGGAAGATCACTTGAGTCCAGGAGTTTGATGTTATAATAACCTATGATTGTGCCACTGCACTCCAGCCTGGACAATAGAGTGAGACCCTGTCTCTAAAATAATAATGATTATTATTATCACAAGCCACAGATAAAGACTAGAGAGAACAATGATGAGCTAATATGACTTTGCTAATTCAAGGAGGCAAACGGAGAAAAGATCTGAAAACAAGGACACTAGTATTTTTTCACGTGTATCCTCAGCAGCAGAGATTAGTGTGCTCCCAATTCAGAAAATGGGTAACAGAAACACACTCCAAAATCACACTCAGTGCATTCTGTTAGCACCTAGATGGCAGTAGGCTGAGGATGTCTTACCTAGGTGTATTGGGCAGGGTTCTCTAGAGAGACAGAACTAATAGGATATATGTATATATGAAAGGGAGTTTGTTAAGGAGAATAAACTCACATGTTCACAAGGTGAAGTCCCACAATAAGCAATCTCCAAGTTGAGGATCAAGGGAGATAGTACTGGCTCAATCCAAGTCCCAAAACCTCAAATTAGGGAAGCCAATGGTGCAGCCTTTAGTCTGTGGCTGAAAGCCTGAGATCCCCTTGCAAACCACTGGTAAGTTCAAAAGTCCAGAAGCCAAAGAACTTGGAGTCTGATGTTTGACAGCAGGAAGCATCCAGCACGGGAGAAAGATGAAGGCTGGAAGATTCAGCAGGTCAGGTTCTTTCTTCCACCTTCTTCTGCCTACTTTTTCTGGCTGCACTGGCAGCCAACTGAATGGTGCCCATCCACCTTGTTGTTGAGTCTTCCTGAGGGTGGGTCTTCCTCTCCCAGTCTACTGACTCAAATGTTAACCTCTTCTGGCAACACCCAAAAACACCAGATACACCCAGAAATAATAATTTGCATCCTTCAATAAAGTTGACACTTAATATTAACCATCACACTAGTCAAGTATCTGGGGGTCCTAACCAGTGTATTTTGATCCTGTTCCAGTTTCCTTCTGTGAAATATTAGGTAGGTTGAGTGTTTAAGCTAAAGCCTCCCAGTAAAGGAAAGATCACACACAAGAGGAGTAATTTCAGTTGTTCTGAATGGAAGATGTAAATCAGAGTAGACCAACAGTAAAATTGTCTTCTCCTGCACGGATATTTGTGGGTTTTTCATTTCAATTGTAGCATCAAAGACCCCTTCAAATGTAAAAGTTAATTAGTTCTTACACAATAAAAGCTATATATGACAGACCCACAGCTAGTATCATACTGAATGAGGGAAAAAAAAATACCTGAAAGCCTTTCCTCTAGGATCTGGAACATGACAAGGAAGACCACTTCCACCAGTGTCATTCAACAAGTACTGCAAGTTTCAGCTAGAGCAATCAGATAAGAGAAAGAAATGAAGGGTATCCATTGTAAAGGAAGAAGTCAAATTATTCTTGTTAGCAGATGATATAATCTTACTTTTGGGAAAACCTAATTACTCCACATAAAAAAACTATCATAACTGATAAACAAATTTGGTAAAGTTGCAGGATACAAAATCAACATTAAAAAAATCAGGAGCATTTTTATATACCAACAGCAAACAATCTGAAAAAGAAACCAAGAAAATAATGTTATTTACAACTGCTGCAAGTTAAACAAAATACCTAGGAATTAACTTAACCAAAGAAGTGAATGATCTCTACAATGAAAATTATAAAACGTTGAAAAAAGATATTATAGAGGACATTAAAAAATGGAAAGACATTCCATGTTCATGGATTGTGAGAATCAATAATGTTAAAACATCCATATTACTGAAAGCAACCTACAGATTCAATGCAATTCTTATCAAAATGCCAATGACATTCTTCACATAAATAGAAAAAACAATCATAAAATATATATGGAACCACAAAAGACCGAGAATAGTCAAAGCTATCCTGAGCAAGTGAACAAAACTAGCGGAATCACATTACCTGACTTCAAATTATACTATAGAGCCATGGTAACCAAAATAACATGATATTGGCATAAAAACTGACACATAGGTCAAGGCAACAGCATAGAGAACCCAGAAACAAATCCATATACCTGCAGTGAACTCGTTTTTGACAAAAGTTCCAAGAAAACCCGTTAGGGAAAGAACAGTCTCTTCAATAAGTGGTTCTAGGAAAACTGGATATCCATATGCATAAGATTGAAACTAGACTGCTATCTCTCACCACATACAAAAATGAAATCAAAATGTATTAAAAACTTAAATCAAAGACCTCAAACTATGAAACTACCAAAAGAAAACATTGGGGAAACTCTGCAGGACATTCAATTTGGCAAAGATTTCTTAAGTAATACCCCACAAGTGCAAGCAAACAAAGCAAATATGGACAAATGGGATCACATCTAGTTAAAAAGCTTCTTCACCGCAAAGAAATCAACAAAGTGAATAGACAACCCATTGAATGAGAGAGAATATTTGTAAACTCTCCATTTGACAAAGGGCTAATAACCATAATAGAGAAGGAGCTCAAACAACTCTCTGGGAAAAAAAGTCTATAATCCAATTAAATGAATGAACAAAAACCTAAATAGAAATTTCTCAAAATAAAGCATACAAATGGCAAACAGATATATGAAAAGGTGCTCAACATCATTGATAATCATAGAAATGCAAACCAAAACTCTGAGACATCATCTCACCCCAGTTAAAATTGTTTTCATCCAAAAATCAGACAGTAATGAAGGCTGGTGAGGATGTGGAGAAAAGTGAACCCCCATACACTGTTGATGGGAATGTAAATTAGTAGAACCACTCCGGAGAATAGTTTTGAGGTTCCTCAAAAAACTAAAAATAGAGCTACCATATCATCCAGCAATCCCACTGCTAGATATATAACTCCCAAAATGGAAATCAGTCTATCGAAGAGGTATTTGCACAACCACATTTATTGCAACACTATTTGCAATAGCAAAAAATTGGAAGCAATCTAAATCTCTGTCAACAGACAAATGGATAAAGACAATATCATACATCTGCACAATAGAGTACTATTTGGTCATAAAAAAAATGAGATCCTGGCATTTATAGCAACATGAGTGAAACTGGAGGTCGTTACATTAAGTGAAATAAGCCAGGCACAGAAAGACAAATTTTTCATGTTCTCACTTATTTCTGAGAGCTAAAAATTAAAGCAATTGAGCTCATAGAAGTGGAGACTAGAACAATGGATACCAGAGGCTGGATAGTGTAGTGAGGAGGGAGAGGGAGAAATGGGGATGGTTTATGGGTATAAAAATACAGTTAGACAAAAATAATATATCATCTAGTTTTGACAACACAACAGGTGACTAGAGTCAACAATATTTTATTGTGTATTTAGAAATAAGTAAAAGTTATTTGGATTGTTGTAATACAAAGAAAAGATAAATGCTTGAGGTGATGGATATCCCATTTACCCTAATGTGATTATTATGTATCCTATGGTGGTATCAAAACACCTCATGTACCCCATACATATATACACCTAGATCCATAAAAATTTAAAACTTAAAAAAATTGGCTGGACATGGTGGCTCCCACCTGTAATCCCAGCACTTTGGGGCGGGGGCTGAAGCAGGCAGATCACCTGAGGTCAGGAGTTTGCGACCAGCCTGGCCAACATGGTGAAACCCCGGCTGGACTAAAAATACAAAAATTAGCTGAGCAATGTTGGCGCACATCAGTAGTCCCAGCTACCGGGGAGGCTGAGGCAGGAGAATCACTGGAACTCAGGAGACAGAGGTTGCAGTAAGCCAAAATCGCATCATTATACTCGCCTAGATGACAGAGCAAGACTCTGACTCAAAATAATAATAACAAATAAAACAAAACTTAAAAATTAGTTCTTGTTTATTATATAAACGAGTTAGAGAAAGAGCTGAAGGCTACTGATTCTGCAACCTTTCCCACTGATTCCTTCAAGCAGAAAATTGGTTTCACTAATAAACAACAATATTGTGAGAAAAAAACAACTTCCATACCTAGTGTCCTTACAAACCAGGAGAAAAACTGCCCTTCATTTCCTCCTTCAGAGCACGGACAGATGGAGGTTGAATTACAACTTCCTAAGAATATCAATTCTGAATTCTCCCATCCCAAGGATACTGGTAAAATTTAGCCCTGTAATCTTGTAGAAAGCTTTCCTAGGGAAGTGATCAGACCAGGGGTGTTAGCAAGGATAGTTCTTTATTACTATGTATGAGTCACGAATTGGAAAAAAGAAATGCATACACAAAATACAAATATGATATTCATAGACTGCAATGGCATTCTACTCTTAAGTCTTCGGGTCAATAAATTTTGTAGAATCTTATTCTGTACAAAAGCATTTATCACAATTATAGAGTCATATTTTATAATGGTATGGACACTATTTGATCTATTATTAAGTCTCTAGTATTTAGGAAAGTACCTAAAACAAAGTTTATTCTTTCTCTTTTCCTCCCTCCCTCCCTTACTCCCCATCCTCCCTCCCTCCCTTTCCTTCCTTCCTTCCTTCATTCCTTCTTTCCATAATTATAAAATAATGAATACATGAATATTATGTGCATATCAATTATTAAAAGAAACAAAAAAAAGAAAAGATCTTAAAATGTTAACACTAGAAGTGGGGGGATCACAAGTGATTTTCTACTTTCATTCTTTATATTTCCACAATTTGTAGACTTTCAATGATTGTATATTACCTACATTATAAGCTTATAAGCAGATTTTGAAATTTAAAAACAAATTTTATCAGATACTATTAACTATTCCTCTTTGGAGTTTAGGCAATTGCTGCTCTCTTGAGTTTTGTTCGTAAGAGGGTCATTTTGGCAAGTGAGGTATTTTAGAACGGTTTCTTGATATTTGGAGGTGAGTGTGAAAAGGAGCTGAAGAAGCCTCAGCATCTCTCTGATGCTTCCCTGGATGAGATCACATGCTGATGGAGCAGCTTGAAATGGATCCATGCAGTTCTTACATAGCTCACCTTCTTGAAGGAAATATGTACTTCATGGAATAATATAATGTCAAAATTTCCTATTCTAAAGGAAATAAGTATGCAATTTTTCTATTGTCTCCATCTTTGCCTTTGTGTTTTATGTAGTCTTAAAACACAATAGAGTATATTCTATTAATATGTTAAATTTTGATCAAAATATTGACCTATATTTATATACAACCTGTTTCAAATTATAAGCACCATTTCATGCATATCTTGTCTCTTTTAGTAATGATTACTAATATTTACTTTTTTTCCAAAAATGAATGCTTTGTTTTGTTTCTCTTAATCTCCATGATAATTGCCATGATAAGAGCACTTTAAAATGTATTTGAATTATTCTCATTATAGCCTTTTATCAAACACCGACTGTGCACAGCAAATTAGGTGTACTATGACTGTATTTTGATTTGTGTGTTTCATAGAAATTGTCTACACAAATGCATCACTAATTTAAATTCTACAGTAACAGCATGGAAACAGGGAAAAAGTAGACTAGGAAGAAAAAAACAAAAAGTTCTACCTTCAGCAGAAAGAAAAAAAAAATGGAAGTTACCAGCTGAGGAAAATACTGTATCTGAAGCCGAGAATTGCTAGTGGGGAATTCCAAATTGGCTCTGTAGCTGACGAGATGCATCTTCACCAAGAAAAGAATAGAAGATATACCGCAGAGAAGGATGTGCGTGTGTGTGTGTGTGTGTGTGCACGCGCACGTGTGTGTGGTTTGGAGCTGTGTGATGCAGAAAGAAGGTCTTGGAAACACTGTTAGGTAAGCATGAATTCTTGAACTCCAGGCTTACAGGAAGTAAGACTTTTCATGAATATCAAACAGCAAGTCTTGCAGGGGTTTGATGAAGCTCAGTCTTTTATCAAAATTATGTTGCATTGGGACTTAATCCATACTTCCTTTTTTTTAACTGCTTTTAGACTTGAGCAACACTACACCTGAAATAAACCTCATTCACCCTACCATGAGGACACTAATGCCTGACCCATTAATTGCCTGTCAGGAACTTTCTCATTCATAAATGTTTCATACAACTCCTATCTTCTCTGAGAACTTTCACTTGAGGTCCTCTGTTTTTTGGTTTTATTTTTCTTCTGTCATCTGTTAACAATGTCTATCATTTGATATTTATCTTTACGCAGCTGTTTGTCAGCTTTTTTTGTTTTGTTTTGTTTAAATAGATCTTTCTCTCTACTGGATCTGGACCTTGTACAAACTCTTATCATTGCATATTGCAATATGTTTTATTATTTGTCCATGTATCTGTTTTCCTGCTATACTTGATTTGTTAAAGAGGAATGAGTAGGACTGATCCATTCATCATCTATTCCTAGAATTTAGCAAAAGGCTCTGCTCAAGTGGTTAAGTATGTGCTCTTTTTTGCATAAATGAATGTTTCTTTCCATTTTACAATTGGACTACCTCTCTGTGGCCATCTGCCTGTGGAATATATTATATGCATATTCTACTGGGGTTTGTCTATTACTACACTAGAACTCCCTTACAGCATCCGTGTCAATAAAGTCAATTCTGTGGGGCACTGAGATAATATGCAGAAAAAAAAAACATACATGGCCCACAAGAAGGTTAGAAAACTTTTTAAAAATTGCAACATTTTTTATTATTTAATTTTGTGTTTTTAATTTGATACAAAATGTCACTCTGTTGCCCAGGCTGGAGTGCAATGGCACAATCTCGGCTCACTGCAATCTTCTGCCACTCAGGTTCAGGTGATTCTCCTGCCTCAGCCTCCCAAGTCGCTGGGAATATAGGCACGCACCACCAAGCCCAGCTAATTCTTTTTTTTTTTTTTTTTTTTTTGTATTTTTAGTGGAGACAGGGTTTCACCATGCTGGACAGACTGATCTCAAACTCCTGACCTCAGGTGATCCACCTGCCTCAGCCTTCGAAAGTTCTAGGATTATAGGTATGAGCCACCATGCCCAGCCACAACTTTTATTTTAGATAGAGGAGGTATGTGTGTAGATCTGTTACATGGAAATACTGCATAATGCCACAGTTTGGCGTATGAATCCTGTCACTCTGGTAGTGAGGATAGGTAGTACTTGGTAGGTAGTCTTTTAACCCACTTCCCTCCTTATGCCCTCTAGTAGTCCACAGTGTCTACTGTTTTCAGAAAA
The DNA here is from genome assembly GCA_963573385.1 of Cacajao melanocephalus. NCBI lineage: Eukaryota > Metazoa > Chordata > Mammalia > Primates > Pitheciidae > Cacajao > Cacajao melanocephalus. The sequence goes on from CAUYLG010041813.1 coordinate 41,752, forward strand.
TGTTTTTAACATCATGGGATCCAATGGCATTATAAAAGCAAATAATGAAATATATTAAGGCCAGCATTAGGAGTTAATTTTTACTAAGTATATAAAAATATAAATATTATATTCCCCTATTGTGGTATTTTCATAATTTTCTCTCATCTAGCCATCTACTATCATGATCATCAATATCTATATTAAAGCATGGGTACATTATCAAGAGAGGCAGGATAAACAAGCCTGCCAATGAGGGCTTCAGTTCAATCTAGAAATTTTTATCTTTGTTTTCATTTATCTTAAGTTTTTACTTAAGAATCTCTTCTCAGAAGCTTTTGGCAATTTGTTACATAGAGTCCTTCCCAGGAGTATTGCAAAGTTTCTGGATGGTTCTGACTCTCCTGGCCAACTGATGTCTCAGCTTTCTCCTATATCATGTATCAGGAGAATAAAAAAAATCACTACAACTCTCTATTACCATAGTAGAAAGGTGACAGCAAAACTTTCTAAGACAAAAATAAAAAGTAGATTGTGATCTGTGATCCTGTTTAATAGAGAGACTGTTGGAAAACTGTATTTCCAGCAAACAAAGCTACTAACCAAGGCAGATTTGACTTATGACTCTCCCTCTATCCCTCTAAGCATCATTGTCTACCATCACTTACTGCCATTTTGGAAAAATTGAGGAGGAAACAAATTAAAAATTCAATATAGCCATTCCATTTAGTCAACATGACAAATGTGCAATTTGAACTACTTACTTTTCACTAATTGTTTTGGTAAAATGAGCAAGTGCTCAGAAAGCTTTTAACCTGGAATTAACAACAACAACAAAAAGGATCTGGGTTCAAAGCAACTTAACCACACTGAGTTGCAGCGTTCTCATCCATCAAGTGGAAATGATTTTACTTATACTATATAACACAAGAGCTGAACTCAGAATCCAATGAGAAAGTGGGCACGAGAGTGCTCTGGAATTTTAAACACTATCCCTGGAAATTCATAGTGCCTCATTGAAATATGTAGTGGATACCCCAGCATCTACTTCACCCTTTTCTCACTGTATAAAAGGGTGCAGTTTGGAAAGAATTTATCCATCCCAAGCTTCAGAGATGGGGCCTCGTTGACCCAAGTCAATTGGTACTTAACATTTTTATGACCACAGGGATTGACTTAGGGGTCAACATGTAATCTAAGTTGAATTAACATTAGTTAGATTAACATGTTTCTAATTTCAGTTGGCAACATCAGATAAAATTTTAAAAATACTTTTGTTAAATTGCAAGAAGTACAATGTTGTCTCTCTCTGTGTTTCCCTCTCTCTAGGCTTATTCACAGCAACTTTGACAGCCATTCTGTGGCTGAAGTTGAACCAGCCTTAGGATCGAACTGATAACGGTAGGAAATAGAGAGATGAAAAGAACGGAAATAGGGTTTACCCTTTTGAGTCACTTTCCAAACTCGTATGAAACATCTGCCTTTGAACACCGTGCTTACTGAACATGCTTAAATATAAGGCAATAAGGTTCCTATTCAGCTACTCAAAAAAAAAAAAATACATTGCTCAGAAAAGAGAATATTGGCTTTTGTTAGCACCCTAGCAAGTCTTTCATATTACAGAATGTTTTCTTAAATAATTCATTTTGAAAAAAAAATTCTATTTGAAGAAGACATATTAACCTGAGAATTATTTATTATTAATTTTGGGGTGTATATAAAAATTACTTGACAGATTCAGTAAAAAAAATTAACATGTATTTAGTAATTATTCTTGGGAGTTGTGATTTTATAATTGCAAGTGTTGCACATCATTGCAAGAAGGACTTCTGGAATCAAATTTTGAAAAACCATATAGTAATTGACATTGTATACATCATCTTTTAGATGTATGTACCTATACATCTTAAAGCATCATTGTCTACCATCACTTACTGCCATTTTGGAAAAATTAAGGCAGAAAAAATTACATATATACACACCCAGAAAACTTACATTATATACATATAAAAACGTACATTTTTATATATATGTATAATATATATACATATATATAACATAAAAAGCTTTCTGGGCACTTGCTCATTTTACCTGCTTTTTTTATACTGGAAAAATCTATGTTACAATATACTATATTCTTTTTCATAATGCATTATTTAAAATGCATAGGTAATTAATCAATTATATACCAAAGGTAAACTTTTATAATTTTCACACATAATAGTTTATACATTCACATTCGGATGGTCATTTTCAAAGCCTCTGGCTGCCATGCATCTTCAGCCGTGTGAATGTCATATGATATAATAGCATGACATAGAATTGTAGGTAGAAACTCTATCCCCACCTCCCCTCAGCATCTACTGTTAGAAACCCTTAGATCTCCAGCTACTATGTGATTTTGGCAAGTTTCTCAACATTTACAAGCTTCTATTCTGTAAGCAGAAGTAATTATCATTTACTTCATAAATAAGTATGAAAATTAAATGAGGTAACGCAAGTGAAATGATTAGCAGAGGCTAGAACATATTTGATTTTAAATATTTATTGAACAAACAAATGAACAAATGACTGAAGGAATGAACTGAAAGAGAAGGAGAAACACTATTAAAATGATTAGAAATTATTTGCTCTACACTTTTAGTCTTTGAGAGATCATGATAATGTAAGTCCTATAAATCACCTCTTAGTCCAGTGGTTTAGAAATTCTTTCTTGTCAGGTTCATACTCTCTTAGTTGTATTTTACCTCTGGCTTAGTCTGCTAATGGAAGCACCAGAATCCTACTTCCATACTTTTTATGTGATAGGCATTTCCTAAGCATGAAATTGTCATAGCATGTCTTAACAATATTTTGGAGGGTTGTTTTGTTTGTAACTGTATAGATCATTAGATCTTTAATAAGACGCACTGACCAAAAGTGATTTGAACGGAAATACTCTTTTAGCAGATTGGTATTTTGGAAAAAATTTTTCCCTTTATGTTGTGAATATTTTTAAAATTTTTTAAAAAGAATTTCAAATATAAAATGCACAACTTTTCAAAAAAATAGCTTCTTCCTGAATTTATTAGTTCTGCCTTGATAACAGTCATCTGAATTAGAAATACATTTAGAGTTCAAAATAAATGAAATGCTCTGTGGCACCAAAATACCTAAGATATAAGCAATTTAACTTACATTCATTTTTTGATAATATCTATGAAATTTCTAAAATCACATCATTTTGTAAATAAACTATTTAAAGGAACAGGCAATAAAATCATAGTTAACATTTATAGAGTGCCTTATAATATGTTAGAGACTGTAAAACACACTTTCTATGTATAACTTCATTTAAACATTAGAACAACCCCATTAGGTAGCACTTTTATTATTCTCATGTTATGACTATAAAAACTGAATTTTAGAGAGACGTAAGTAATAGGTCTAATGTCACATACCGGAACTAGGAGTTAAAAGCGACTATACGATGCCAAAGGCCACATTTGTAGACACTAAACTGCACAGGTCTCACTACATTTAGTACAATGTAGTGTAATAATAGTTTAGTAATAATAATATAATAATGGTTTAATAACCATAGTGTAATAATAGTTTATGTCAAAATACAGAACATTAACCTGGGGAAATATTCTAAAGACTCTACATCTAGTTCTCTGTATTTTTCAGTCTTTGTTCATAATACCTTTCTTCCTTTTCTTTCATTTCCCCTTCCTTCCATTGACATAACACCTACTATGTGCCAGAAACAGTGCCAAGTGCCATGTCATAGAGATGAATAGGACCTACCTCTGATGAAAGCCTCTACCCTCTGATGAATACACACTAATTGGAGGAAAAGAAATCACTAAAACTACTACATAACTGTGTAAGATGCTATACTGGAGGAAAGCACAGCTATTATCTACAGAGCTGTGGTTACCCAAGTGTTGTCCTGAACTAGCAGCATTAGCTTCACCTGGGAACTTGTTCAGAATACAAATCACTGAGCTCCATCCTAGACCCTACTAAATCAGAAACTCTAGGGGTGAGACCCTACCATCTGTGTTCGTAATTCCTCCAGGAGATTCTAATATACTGCAGTTTACAAGCCACTTGTCTAAAGCAGAGACATCAGAGTTTTAATGGATGAAGAGAAACTATCTTGAAAAATACCAGTGTTCCAAGCAAAGGAAGTAATATTGCCAACTCCAGGGGCATGAGGAAGCAAAACACAGCAAGGAATTGCAAATTCAGTATGTCCAAAGTTTAAGAAGCTAGCATACAGGGACTAGAAAGATGCAGCTGGCCAAATGCAATGGAGCAGATCATGAAAATTCTTGTGAGTCATCTTGATGAGATTAAATTATATCTTGAAAGAAATAGAGCATCACTGAAGGGTTAGGATCAGAGATGGATGGGGCAAGACTGAAAAGCAGGAAAATCAAAGAAGATATTATGGCATAAACGTAAGTTGAGAGACAGAAAGATCCTAAATTTTTTTTTTAAATCAGTGGGTAAAGAGATAAAAGGGCATGTTTTAGAAGTATTTTGGTAAAGTTATGCTAATTCATGGGAGATGGGGAACTAAAAAAAGAGAGGAAGAATTGGGGATACGCTCCGGGCCCTACTTGGGGCATCACCTCATATAACATTTTATATGCTTCTTGCCTTTGTCCCAGGCCTTCCCTGTTGACTCTGAGGTATGGGAAGCCACCTGACACCTACCCGTGTATAACCTGGAAGATAAGAGCTGTTAATGCTGAATGGGGCAAATCTATAATTGTTGGATTTGTATTTCCCCTTTCTCTCCCTGATGAATGGTCCTCAGACCTAGTTTAAACAACTTCCTGGGTGGCCAACTTGCTATTGCTTCCTTGTATTGGCTTTCTCTCCTTTTCTGCCTTACCCTTGATCCTCACTCCTGATCCGTGGGACTACACTCCCTATCAAATTAGCAGCAGTAATCTTTTGCCTCAGTCTCTGCCTTCTGGGGAACTCAAAATAACTCACTCGTGTTACACTGAGCAATTTGTGATCATTCTATAATATGCAAAGTATTGTGCTAGGTGCAAGGGATAAGACCATAAACCAAACATAGCCACTGCTATTGTGGGCTTAGAATTGCCATGTATGAGAAACGATGTGACACGATGTGACAATTAAATATAGTATTTTAAGTACTCTGATGGGGAGATGTGAGTGCTATGGAAACACAGAAAGAAAATCTCCCTTAGAAAAAAAAGTAGGAAGACAAGTTGAATTGGAGGCATCAATAAAACATTCAAATGAAGAAGTCTAATAGGCTCATGAGATTTGGGCTAGAAAATTAATTTGAGTTTTGTTAGTTTATGAGTAGTCTTTGAAGGTATCAGTATGGGTGAGGGGGAAGAAATTACAGGATATTCCTGGTTAGGGAGGCGGGGGGGGCGCTTTGTAAGAGTAAGCTGAGTAAGGTTCAGTGAAGTCTAAGTAGCAGTTGGAATAGTTAGTGGCCTCATCACTCCCCAGCCCTATGATAGTGTGCAAATGATCTCATTTCTCCAAAGACGTCCTGGGCCCTTGTCTTCTTATCTCTCAGAGATTTTGTTTAGATAATTTTCAAGTTTTCTCTCTTCTGTGGTATTTTTTCATTTATTAGCTATTATATTCCAGTCTACAGTTAGAGGGAATGTAGGAGATTGGGCAAACTACATCTATTCTCAATTCATATCCTACAAAACACTTTCTAAATAAGTCTCTGCTTCTACATGCAAAACAAGAACAATAGACTTGATTTTAGTTGGCTTCCAGATAAAAGGCAGGTAGACTCTTCTTTCTTTCTCTCTTACATTCTTTTTTTTTCTTTCTTTCACTCTTTCTTTCTTTTCTCTCTTTTTCTTTCTTTCAAAAAAAAAAAGGCATGTAGAGTACTATAAAATATAAGCCTCCCTATTATCATGTTTTCTCTCTATTGTACACATGGGATAAATGCACCCTGACATGATGAGATGGCTTATCGATAGCAGAGAGAAGCAAAAGATTCTAACTTTCTGATCCCAAATGTCTTGCTGTGCAAATTCTCTTCTCAGTCAGTAAAAGCCTTGCATAATGGCATGAAGACCTGGTTTTTCAGCTTTCTTGAGCCTCCCTCAGAGTGCATGACTAAGTCTGCTGAGTTACAGCAGGCCATTCCCCTGAATGCAACTTTCTTTATACTGAGCCCCCCACCACAAGTGCCAGAGGTCAGAAGTCAGATTGCATCGGCTGCTCCATCCCAGCTTTGTCAGCCAGAGAGTCTTGTCCTGTAAGCTTCAATATGGTGGGAGATGAATAGGGGAGCAAAATACCAGACCAGGACCAAAGACCTCCTAGGAATCCAAAAAGTGAGGCAATATAAAGCAGTAGCTTAGACTGGTGCTTCTCAAATATGTGCATTGCCTGGAGAATTAGTAGAAATAAAGATTCTGCTTCAGTGGGACTGAGGTGTAGTGTGCATCTCCTCCAGGAAGCTAATTCATGGTTCACATTCCTTCCTGATCCTGTGGTCAGTGACAACGGTGGTACTTATAAGCTGCCACGGTGAGAATGTTGAAACCATAAAAATCTGCAAACACCAGCCAGGTGCAGTGGCTCATGCATGTAATCCCAGCACTCTGGGAGGCTGAGGCAGGCAGATCACAGGGTCAGGAGTTCAAGACCAGCCTGACCAACATGGTGAAACCCCGTCTCTACTAAATATATAAAAATTAGCCAGGCATGGTGGTACGCTGCTGTAATCCCAGCTACTCAGGAGGCTGAGGCAGGAGAATCACTTGAACCCAGGAGTCAGAGGTTGTAGTGAGCCAAGATCTTACCACTGTAGCCTGGGCAATAGGGCAAGGCTCCGTCTCAAAAAAAAAAAAAAAAAGAAAAGAAATCTGCAAACACTACAAAGCACCTCCTCCACACACACATCCTCCAAAAAAGCTGATTGTAGAACATTTGCCAGTGCTCCACTGGAGACGAGGCCTGAGAGTCTGCATTGCTAACAAGCTCCCAGGTTTGTGGATGCTGCTTGTTCCCCTACCACACTATGAAGAGTTTAGAAAGCCTCCATAGTTAAATATGTCCAGGAATAAATTCTGATTCTGTCTCTTTAAAGTGCAATTTGTATAAACTAAATAAGTTACCAACTGACATATGACATCTCACCATGTTTGATTGCCTAAACTAGTCTGACATTTTTTACTCTATCTTTCTGAGCTTAGTTTCTTTATCTATAAAATAGGGAAAAGACGTCAGTTCCTATTTCGTAGTATTGTTCCAAGCAGTAAATTAAATAACGTGCTTAGAGCACAGTGCCTGGAACAAGGTAAGCATGAATAAATATTAAAACTTATTATTTTTATTTAAAATAATATTCATAACATAATGATGGTAGGGACAGAAGAAAACAAAGTGAAAAGCAAATATTTTGCTAATGGGAGTAAATAAATATCATGCAATATTCTTATATAAATTTTAAATATTTTTACCTCCCTTGTAATTCATTTGTTTCTAATCTAACTTCACAATATTAAAATTCCAGGTGTTTCGAGGTGAAGATGGAGATTAGGGAGAGGGAGAAAGAAAAAAACTAATTTTGTACTAAATTTGTCACGGAAGATACAAAAGTTGTTTTTGCACAAAAAAAATTCTCTTTCTGTTCTCTCTTTTATGAAGATAAAAGTGTTTCTCCTTGACACAAAGACAACATTAGGCATTTTATATTTTTGAAGCCCATCACACTCCTTTCATCCCCAAGCTCATGAATAACTTATGTTCCGGGTTGGGAGGGTTTCTCTTGACTTCCTGTGGAGCAAAGTTTGCATTTGCACAACCAACTTTCCCAGAAATCACCTGTAGGTCTGAAGTGCACTCAGGCGACGAATACCCCCTTCAGAAGATAACTGAGTGTTTGTCACCTGCTGGTCTCAGTTACTGTAACAAGTCCTCCCCGTAACAACTCCGTGAGGACAGAGCTGGAACATGAATCATGACATACGAGAAAGAAAACTTCTTTTCATTTTCCATATAGGATGTGAAAAGACTGGCAGCAAACACATTTCATGGTCTTTTAAGTAGGACAAAAAAGATGATAGATGCAGAAACTTCAAGGATGGAAACGATTGTATAAAGCCAATTTCACCTGAAGTAGGTGATAACCAAAAAGTTGTATCTCTGTGACGTTTGTGATGGCAAATAATGCCAACAGATAATTTTTACTTAGCCAGTTATTTTACTGCCATGACAGTAATTTGTAACATTTTGTCTGTTTGTCTTTCAACACTAGCACATTAAAGGAATGAGACACAGTGCCATTCTGACAAATGGCAAAGGTTCTGACAGCACCAATTTCAGGGGAGGCTTGGGGGGAAATATGCCAGGGGAGCTAAAAGACAATGCAGAGACGATTAACCACAGCGCCCACCACTTCCTCCCCAACTCATTCCTAATCAGGAGTTACTTTTGTTAGGAAAAGAGCACATATATCCCAAAATATCACAGCTTATATTCTTTTGCATAAAGTCCTACTTTTTCTTGGCAGAAAGAATAAATGCAAAATGAACAGTTTCTTAAACATGAAGGCCATAAATCCCCACAAAAAATTGTACATATACATTTTTCTATATTCGAGATTCAAAACTTCCAGAAGGTCCTCAAAAAGTCTGTGACACCCCTTATGCCCTCCCACCCTCCACCAAAAACAAAAATCAAACCAAACTAAACCAAAAATACCTGCTGTCATGGTAATAACATGGAGTTCAGAGTGGTAAACATTCCGTCTGAGTTTCGGTGTACTAGTTACCAAAGATGAAAACTTCTATTTATATTATTCTCTTTGAGAGTCTTTTTTTTTTTTCACCTGTGAATATAAAATAAAACAAACTTTGCAAAACTGTTGTAATAGTGGAAATAACCTGTAAGAAAACATCCAATAGAGTTCCTGGACTTATAAGACCCTGAGTATATGTCAGATTCCTGACAGAAGCAGCTCAGATATCTTAATTGAAAGACGAAAGAGGTGTGGCATCATCAGGACAACAGAGTGCAAGATTCAGAAGCAGTGTTCTTATTTCTGGTCCCCATAGATCATCCAGCCTTTCTCATGCTCCTCTCATTTTGGCTGCCCCAGTAATCCTGTCATATTATCTAGCTGCCTTCTCATTTGACACGTTCTCTGCATGACACTCTTATGCGCCCCCAAAAGTTAAAATCCAAATCAAAATGGCCTGAATGCTTTGTCATTAAAATCACTCTGCTGAGTTTAAGTCCCTCTGGCTTAATTTCTTTCTAATCAATGTTTTCTTTTTTTCTCTCTTTTTTCCCCCCAAACTGTTACATGCTTAATTCTACTCCCCACAGAACAACAAAGGATTAGCACTGAACTCAGTTAACTTTGGTTTTGTTGACACAAACAGTGAAATTTGGAAATGGAGAAGGACACTTGGGAACTTAGGGCGTAGGGAAGGCATTACGGTGGAAAGCTTAGAGTTGAAGTAGCTAGCCAGCGGCCCCATAAATTGTGCCTTCCAACGCACTGAGCAAATTGAAAAACCAGAACAGATCAGGTAGGAACGTGAAATGTGGCCAGGGAGAGAAATCTAGCTACAGTAGCAAATGGAAGTGCTGCCCAGGAATTGTCATGGTACAGTGGTGTTAATTTCAGAAAAGCAATACAATTAAATTGCCAGGCTAAATGATAGCCACATGCAGATGAGTACAGATTACCAAGCGTAGGAAAGAAGACAAAATCCAAACAGGAACCGGCTGTTAAATGGAGTGTTTCCAGACCAGGCAAACAGAGAAAACTTTAAGATTTTACAGTCCAAGTGTCCAGATATAGTGTCTTAGACCATCCCTTAAGGAATGTACTTGCTATCAGAAACCTTTTAACTATGAGATGTTTCTGATGCCCCTCGCTCCATAGGGAAACATAAGCCACTGATGATTTTCACCATGTTCTTCCACTAGTTAGTTCCCTTTAGCATACATCAAAGCAGTTTATGGTGGTGATTATCCTCTTGTCTCTTCCTAAATCATATTTCAGATCCATATTTTTAAAGTTTAATTAATTGTATATAAATTGTATCTCAATGAGAGATGTTTTTAAAAGAAGTTTTAATTATGGCAAAAGTGATGAAGAGCTTCCACATGGTTTTTACTTTGTTTCTAGACTTCTCTGTTGCCTCACAATAAACAGAAGTTATTTTTATAATCAACAAAATAAACATTAAACTTAGCTTATACATATTAGTATATATTTTATTATACTTAGGTTTCAAAATGTCAAAAGCAAAACACTTAGTATACAAAATATTAATAGTAGCGATTTCTGGGTGGTAAGGCAATTGCCAACTGGTGGTTTCTTGTGTGTTTTCAAAAATTTTCACTTTTATAATGGTTTAAAAAAAGGCAAGTTTTATGTTGTTAATGGATATTGGGAGATGCCTTATTAAGGCATTGCAACTCACTGTGTTCAACTGCCAAAACTAGTCTGACAATTTCCGCTGATTTCCAAGTCAAGTAATTTTATAAAAGAACATCTTTCAAAGTGTATTCCTTGGAGTCCAAGCACAGTGGCTCACACCTGTAATCCCAGCGCTTTGGGATGTCAAGGTAGGAGGATTGCTTGAGATCAGGAGGTTGAGACAAGCCTGGCCAATATGGGAAAACCCCGACTCATCCAAAAAATACAAAAGTTGACCTGGCATGCTGCTCCATGCCTGTAATCCCAACTACTTGGGAGGCTGAGGCAGGAGAATCACTTAAGCCCAGGAGGATGAGGTTGGAGGGACCCAAAACCACACCACTGCACTCCAGCCTGGGCGACAGAGCAAGACTTCGTCTCAAAAAAAAAAGTGTATTTCTTAGAATACAAGTTCTTGGGATGTTAATGGTTGTTACACAAAGAAAAAGTTTCAGTGGTCAAGTAAGTTAGGAAACAGAGTTATCAAAGTTAAACACATAAAGATTTTTAAGAATCTCTACTAATGTGCACTATGCATTACATGCTGACAATAGGGCAAGCTTTACATCTGAAACTTACTAGATTATGAAACTCATTTTTGCCCTAAACATTCAAAGAAATATACTTGGAGGAGACTGATATTCAAGCTTAAGCAGATGTATCAAAATCTGAAGACATATATATATATATATATATATATATATATATATCTGAATTTATATATAAATTTATATATAAGTATATAACATATATTCATAGAATATAATATTGTCATACTGCAGTCACCATGTTATACAATAGATCTGTTGAACATACTCCTTGTAACTAACTGAAATCTTTCAACAAATGAGCTAATCAATTTTAAATTTATACATATATATGTTACACATATCAATTAAATTAATTTTAAAAGACTCACTAAGTAAAACTTTTAAATTATTATTCATATATCCATATTCCTATATATGTTATATATTTATGTATAAATTTATATGAAGATGAGTAAGAAAACATCCTTAACCTCAAGACAGTTACAGTTTAATGGTGAAGACTGCTAGTTAAACAAATAAGTACAATGCATTGATATGAAAGCAATAATAGAGCTATGTTCAATGTTCTCTGGGAGCATTATCATGTAGGAGAGAAACCAGGAGTTTTATAAACTGGATATTTATAACTCCAGTGGATATAAAACTATGCTATTTATAAATAGCTATTTATAAATATGCTATTTATAAATAGCATAGTTTTATAAAACTACACTAAGAAGCAGGGCACTTTAAAGAATTAAAAATTCGTTTAGTGAATCTTTTAGAATTTATTTATTTTCATGGATATATATTCATGTTATATGTTATATATTTGTATATAAATTTAAAATTCATTAGGTCATTCATGAAAAGATTTCAGTTAAATACAAGGAATAGGGCCAGGCACAGTGGCTCACACCTGTAATCCCAGCACTTTGGGAGACTGAGGCAGGAGAATCTCCTGTATCAAAAAAAAAAAAAAAACAAAAAAACCAAGCAATAAGGTCATCATGTATTTACTATAGTCATCTTGTTAGACAATAGATCTGTTGTTTTGAAAATCACTGCCAAAGTAGATTTTAAGCGTTCTCACCACACACACACACACACACACACACACACAAAATGATTAGTATGTGAGGTAATGCTTACATTAATCAGCTCAATGTAGCCATTCTACAGTGTATGCATATTTCAAAACATCATGATGTACACCAGAAACATATAAACTTTTGTCAATTAAAACAAATGTTAATTAGGCTAGGAGTGGTGGCTCACATCTGTAATCACAGGACTTTGGGAGGCCAAGGTGGGCAGATCACCTGAGGTCAGGAGTTCGACGCCAATGTGGCCAACATGGTGAAACCCTGTCTCTACTGAAAATACAAAAAATTAGCCAGGCATGATGGTGGGCTCCTGTAATCCCAGCTGCTCCAGAGGCTGAGGCAGAAGCATCACTTAAATCCGGGAGGCGGAGGTTGCAGTGAGCTGAGATCGCACCATTGCACTCCAGCTTAGGCGACAAGAGCCAAATTCTGTCTCAAAAAAAATAAATAAAAATAAAATAAAATAAATGTTAATTAATTTTAAAAGATTCATAAAGTGAATTTTTAAACCCTAAAGTGCCCTTTCTCTTAATGCAGTTTAACAGCACTCAGTTGATAAAACTCCTGGTTTCTCTCCTACATGGTGGTGCTCCCAGAGCACTTAGAACATAGCTCCATTATTGCTTTCACACTGATGCATTGCACTTATCTGTTTAACTGGTAGTCTCCACCATTAGTCTGTGATCTTCTTGAGGTCGGGGATGTTTTCTTGCTCATCTTCGTATTACCAACACTTTAGAGGTGCTCAATATTTATTGAATAGATTAGTTAGCCATTGCCTAACTTGAGGTAAATGAGATTGTGCAGAAATAAGAAAGGTAGGCTAGAGTAGAGCCAGCATGCTTCAGAAAGAGTAATTTTTTAAAAGTAAGGGAAATAACAAAGACCTTAGGGCTTACAAAGAAGAACTCATAGTTGAATCAAATTAGCCCCGTAAAAGTCCAGGAGGAAAATGAAATTGACAGGGCAGGTCCACCAAATTAGGTGTAAAACTTCTCTTGAACCACGCTAGTAATAAAATGTAATGAAAATATTCAAAGCAGAGCAGATAGTTGTGTATTCAGGAGATGTATATTTTAAGACATGGTGAAATAGTCCATTAAACTGAGAAGAGCTGAAGGTACAGGAGCCAAAGGGACTTAAGTTTAAAGATTGAAAAGGAAAATGTGGCCCTGGGGGACATGAATGCTATTGAGGGCAGCATGAAGATTGTTTTCTGAATCTCTAACTGCTTTTTTTTTTTTTTTACTTATGCTTTGCAAATTCTCAGAGGAAAAAAATGCATTGGAAATTTGTTGTGATGTAACTGAAATACATGATTTCAAATGGATGTGCTGCCGTGACTAATTTCAATGGCTCTGTTTTGAGTATCAAAACAATACAGATACAAGCTGGAAGTGGAGCTGGGGATCAATGAACCTTCTAACTGTTTTTAAATCTCTTCTCTTTTGTCACTGCATGGCCTTTACTCTTGAGTGCATGAACATCTCTTGAAGCTACCCTCATTATGCCCTTAGACAACAGTCTGCCTATGGCATGGCTGAAGTGAACCCTAAACTGACTCTGCTAAACAGAAGACATTACCCCAAATGAACAAATGCTTTCCCCATGCTCTATGTCTCACTTTTGCATTGTGCTCTTGAATGTCTTAGTATCCCAAGTATTGCAGGATGGAAATACAAACAGCACCCTCATCTCACAAATACAATACCTCATAGCCTATGTAATGTGTTGCAGATTAAAAAATCTCAGGCAACTAGACACCTACATTGGCCAAATATTCATAGGATAAAAATTACAAAAGTTATTATTTATCAAAAACTTTGTTTGCATGATTTCTAGATCCTTTTGAAAGGCCTCATCTCTTAATATTATCACATTAGGGGATAGAGTTTCAATGTGTGAATTTGGAGGGACACAAACATTTAGGTCATAAGAAAAGCTTAACTTCCATAAGTGACAATGAACAATTACACATGGCCTCATCACCCAGTCTCCACCGTAATGTCTTCCAGTGCTTTTCCACAGCCTCACCCCAGTGCTTAAAACCCCTCCTGCCTTTTGTTTCAGTAGAGTTGAGTTCAGGCTCTCCTCTATTGCAATAGTCTTGAATAAAGTTTTCCTTGACTGTTTGTTTTTAATGCAATTTTCCTTTGACGTATATTTTTAAATTTCAGGTTTCAAAGAGAGGAGTATTTTAATATTTCATCACAACCTTATTCTTTTAGCTCACTGCATCTGAAGACTCAGAATTATTAGAATATGATGTCTCACAAAAATATTGCATTGTCTTGTTTATTTTCATGGTTTTCTCTCTCTTAATATAAACTTGATCTCGGCATCCAGTGTTCTTCATAGACCTGGCCCTCTCTCTGTTCCCAGCCTCTTTTCTGGCCACCAGGAAACACATGCCATAAATGGGCTATAATCTTTCTTACCTTTGAGCTTCGTGTATGCTGCTCCTTTAGTTTAAAATGCCCTTTTCCCTGCTCTACCCAACCCTACCAATTTTCCAATTTACTCATTCTAAGTTCTTTTTCACTTTGCAAGACATCTGTATCTCTGGGAAGTATCACTGATCCACCACTGTCCAGAATGCTGCTCCATGTGCCTCTTGGTGTTTTCGGAGCAGCCTGGTTTTTTCATCTAGTCAATAGTTAATGCCTTAGAGACAGGAATTGTATCTTATATCCCTTTGTCTCTCCAGCACAGTGTCTGGAAGAAAATAGACATGAAATCATGTTAGTTGAAGGGATGTTAAAATGTGAAGTAGTTGTTTTTCTTTTTTTAACTTTCCTTAAATATGCCTCAAGCAAAATGAACTGTTTCATTTATTTCTAGTGGCTCTTCTGGGTAAATATATATACATATTTTCCTAGCAAATAGTAGGAAGTGATTTGGTGAAATGGCTAAGTGTGCAGGCTTCAGAATTGAGAAAATTTAGGATTAAACCCTGGGTTTGAATTCTGTGCACTTGAAATTTGTGTGATGCTGGCAAGCTACTTAATCACCATTCTCTTTCATTTTTTCAGTAGAATAGGAATTGACTTTTGGCACATCTCTGTCTTCAAATAAGCTACTTTCTATGTGTGTTTGTGTTTCTATGTGTCTCTCTTACTAAGGACACCAGTGATATGGTTCAGATCCATGTCCCTGATGAATCTCATGTTGAATTGTAATCCCCGTTGTTGGAGGTGGAGCCTGATGGGAAGTAACTGGATCATGAAGGCAGAGTTCTTATGAATGCTTCTGCACTGTCCCCTTGGTGCTGTTCTGAGGATAGTGAGAATGTGAGTTATCAGGAGATCTGGTGGTTGTAAAAGTCTGTAGCACCTCTACCCTCTCTTGCTCCTGCTCCACCATGTAAGATGCCTGACTCTTTGTTCACCTTCTGCCATGATTTCAAGTTTTCTGAGGCCTCTCCAGAAGCTGAGCAGTTGTCTCCATGTTTCCTGTACAGCCTGTGAAACCATAAACTGATTAAAACTTTTTTCTTTATAAATTACCCAGTCTTAGGTATTTTTTGTTCATTTTTTATTTTTATTTCATTTTTTTTTTTTTTTTTTTTTGGAGACAGAGTCTCACACCATCACCAGGCGCCAGGCTGGAGTGCAGTGGTGCAGTCTCAGCTCACTGTAACTTCCGCCTCCCGGGTTCAAGCAATTCTCCTGCCTCAGCCTCCAGAGTAGCTGGGACTACAGGTGCACGCCACCACACCCAGCTAATTTTTTTGTATTTTCAGTAGAGACGGGGTTTCTCCATGTTGGCCAGGATGGTCTCGATCTCTTGACCTCGTGATCCACCCGCCTCGGCCTCCCAAAGTGCTGGGATTACAGGCGTGAGCCACTGCGCCTGGCCTCATTTTTTATTATCCTTTAAGTTCTGGGATACACGTAGAGAATGTGCAGGTTTGTTACATAGGTATACATTTCCCATGGTGGTTTGCTGAGCCATCAACCCACCATCTACATTAGGTATTTCTCCTAATGCTATCCCTCCCCTTGCCCCCCACCCCGACAGACCCCTGTGTGTGATGTTCACCTCCCTGTGCCTATATATTCTCATTGTTCAACTCCTACTTATGAGTGAGAACATGCGGTGTTTGGTTTTCTGTTCCTGTATTAGTTTGCTGAGAATGATGGTTTCCAGCTTTATCCATGTCCCTGCAAAGGACATGAACTCATTCTTTTTTATAGCTGCATAGTATTCCATGGTGTATATGTGCCATATTTTCTTTATCCAGTCTATTATTGATGGGCATTTAGGTCGGTTCCAGGTCTTTGCTATTGTGAACAGTGCTGCAATAAACATATGTGTACATGTGTCTTTACAATACAATGATTTATAATCCTTTGGGTATATACCCTGTAGTGGGATTGCTGGGACAAATGGTATTTCTATTTCTAGATCTTTGAGGAATCACCACACTGTCTTCCACTATGGTTGAATTTACACTCCCACCAACAGTGTAAAAGCGTTCCTATTTCTCCACATCCTCTCCAGCATCTGTTGTCTCTTGACTTTTCAATGATTGCCATTCTAACTGGCATGAGATGGTATCTCATAGTGGTTTTGATTTGCATTTCTCTAATGACCAGTGATCACGAGCTTTTTTTCATATGTTTGCTGGCCACATAAATGTCTTCTTTTGAGAAGTGTCTGTTCATATCCTTTGCCCACTTTTTTATGGGGTTGTTTGCTTTTTTCCTGTAAATTTATTTAAGTTCCTCATAGATTCTGGATATTAGCCTTTTGTCAGATAGATAGACTGCAAAAATTTTCTTCCATTCTGTAGGTTGCCTGTTCACTTTGATGATAGTTTCTTTTGCTGTGCAGAAGCTGTTTAGTTTAATTAGATCCCATTTGTCAATTTTGACTTTTGTTGCAATTACTTCTGTTGTTTTCGTCAAGAAGTCTTTGCCCATGCCTGTTTTCTGAATGGTATTGCCTAGTTTTTCTTGCAGAGATTTTATAATTGTAGGTCTCAAGTTTAAGTCTTTGATCCATCTTGAGTTAATTATTATATAAAGTGTAAGGAAGGGCTCCAGTTTCAGTTTTCTGCATATGGCTAGCCAGTTTTCCAAACACCATTTATTAATAGAAAATCCTTCCCCCATTGCTTATTTTTGTTAGGTTTGCCAAAGATCAGATGGTTGTAGATGTGTGGTGTTATTTCTGATGCCTCTGTTCTGTTCCACTGGTCTATATATTTGTTTTGGTACCAGTATCAGTTATTTCTGTATAGCAATGTGAGAATGAACTAATACACTAGTCATTGGATTTAAGCTCATTTTTTAAAAACTAATTATATATTCAAAGACCCGATTTTCAAATAAGTGGCATTCTGAAGATTCAGGTGGACATGAAATTTCAGAGGGATATTATTCAACTCACTACCCATCACATTCACAGGTGCTAGGGATTAAGACTTGGCCACATTTTTTGAGAGACACAATTTTTAGAAGAAAGCACAATTCAACCCAATACTATGGTAGAAGGTATTCTAACTTCTAGGCCCAAAGTCTAGTACAGAGTGAACACTGAATTAGTAGTGATTGCTGTTATTATTAAATATCCTATTGTTATGAATTGATCATTTTGTTGGATATTTTGTGGGGGTGGGGAAGATATGAAAATGGGATCCAGACTCTAACATAGAAAGTAGCTAAACCTATTAAAGGGAATGTGCTCTTTTTAAAGACACTGTAATGGGCCTCTCCTTTTTGGGACCTCAAACAGTGACACACACTATTTCCCAACTTCTGCTTTCTGTTGCCTGTTAAAAGATAACCAATGAGTCCTGCCAAGAAAGTAATGAAAAATTCCAGACTATTAGGACTTAGCAGAGCATAATCAAAGACTCAATGATCTATAATGGCTCCAGAGGCCCTTTCAAAGCTGAAATCCACCATGTAATGACTGTGGCATGAACTACAACCAGAAAAGAGTAGCATCTGTGAATGGGGGATGATGTATGTCTTTTCTCATTAGTTATCCACTGCTCTGCAGAGGTGCCTGTGACTCAGGGACGAATTCCAACAACACAACCTGATACGTGTGCTAGAGTTTATGTGTCTAAATGTCCTTTGACAGGATAATTTATTAATATATAAATTCCTGTTGCTTCTATCAAAAATACAGAAGAATTCATATTTTTGCCTTCTCATCTTTTGAGCAAATGACCTGGCCCCTTATATTTTCTAACCTTCTTGCCTTAAGCCAGTTTTTCAGGGCGGAATGCAAAGCAAAAGCTATTCAAAGTCCATAGATCTTCCTTATTTGTCAAGGGCCTGAGGTCATTTAAAAATATATGGGTTTGGGGTTTTAGAGGAGAGATGAGAGGAGAATACCACAATCACTGCGAAGTGGCAGATGCTTGGGGATAGGATGTTTAATATGCAAAACGAGAAAGGCTGGAACCTAAGCATAAGGGTCTGGGTTTTGGCAAGTGTTCCAATGTCCCTAGTCAGGATGGAAACAAGGAACAAATGGGTAAATACAACAGACACATCTCACTAGTAACCAGAATGGACACAGACTATGTTGTCCGAGGGGTCTCTCTGATGCTTTGGTGCTGACAAAGTATCTTGATCCCGCTATAGAAAGGGAGTTCCCCAAAATGATTGAGAATTATTTTTCTACCAGCCAACTGGGATGAGAGTACAGATTAAATTTGAGATTGAGATTGAACTAGATGTAATTTAAATAAAAGCATCTGATTATTTTTTAGCTCTGTGTTTATGAATAAAAATTCATCACCGTTACACACTTACTTGTTTTTTGCACTAGCCTTTGAAAGTATGTCTTTGGGTATTAATTTCCCCCTTCAACTAATGTAGAAATGAGATCAGAGATAACTCAGCTAAGGCCACACAGTTGATAATGGGCAAAACAGAGCCTAGAAATTCTGACTCCTAGTTCAGTGTTCACGACACTGTGACATAAAGCATACCAACAGATACAAAAAAAATATTACGTTTTTCAGTCAGGGCTGTGAGGATTGGTGGACATATGGTGGCTATCATTCTGCGTGCTACACTCAATCAGCTCTCTTGGGCAGTCTGAAATATCTGTTACTGCTAGGAAAATGTTAGGATACTTGGCTATTGATAAAGAGGGGTAGTTCTAATACTGCAACACCATTCCCTTTGTGAGGTATTGAAGGCTCCTAAGGAATAATTGGAATTATTCTTGCAGCCATTATTCTGGATATCTAGCTCACCTTCAAGACAAGGACCATGTCGGACAAGCTCACCCCTGCATCCCCAGAATCTAGGACAGTGCCTGCTCATTATAAAGGTGCTCAGTAAACATTTCCTAAAAAGAATTTAAGGATAAGCACATGATCCAAACAGTTGAGAGTAGAGGGCTAAGAAGAGGCTAGAAACTAGAAATATACACAGAAGCAACTTGATTTCACCTGAGAGTGGAAAAATTCCTTTAAAGTAGCCAGTAGATCTGTCTGAAGCAAAGAATGCCCAGTAATATTAACTGAATTGAGGACAGGCATGGGTTCTAGGTAAGCTTTGTAAGTCAAAACACTCTAAGGCCAGTAAGACTGAAAGGGTAGTGCTGAGTGACTTGGAAAGGGATACCTGAGAGGTCCTTGAAATATTTGTACTGAATATTTGAAATATATTAATATACAACTTCTATATTAAATATTATATTTTAGTATAAAGATAAATGTATAATTTATATAAACATTAAATACATATAACGCTACTGAAAATCCTATTGCTCATCTGGAATTTGCTTCTTCTATAAACTCTCTCCACTTGGCTATAATCTTTATAGCCTCAATTCCTTCACATCTTAAAACACCATTGAATAGTAGAATTTCATTAGACTTAGTATGCAATGGAAAGTGGTACATTCTAGTGCAGGGAAATAAATTAAAATGGAATGTTAGACATCTCACATCCCTTTCTTTCCATTATTAAAAACCTTTTTGCTACCAAGTAGTTTGCCTGGCTTTCTCAACTATATTATAAATATTCACTGTTGCTGTGGTTGTGTCAGTCAGCCGCCTTTCGTAAATATCCCAGCCCGCCTTTTGTGAATATCCCTTTCGTAAATATCTCAACTCTTAGAACCTTGACTCAGCACTTCACTTCTCCACGCACACTATCCTTTGCTCCTCCATCGGTTCCACTGTGGCTCTCAAACGGGTTCCTAACATCAAACCCTGAAATTTTGCTACCAATTCTACTACCACCTCCAATGATAGTAACAAAAATAATAATAATGCTGATCATAAGTATTTTTTATGTAATGTCATTAATTCCCCACAACAAACCTGTAATATAGGTATCAAGCTACCAGTGAAGACAGAGATTATCAGGTGACATAAATGGAGATGACAGACTTGGAATTGGAACTTAAGTCTGACACACTCTCGAGTCTATCCCAATCTTAAATTTATCTATACCAGTAGCCTTGCACTTACTAAAAACATCTGCCCTTTAAAGAAACAAAACACCCTGAGAAGAGAATGAAACAAACCCCAGAAAAAGGTCTGGATGATGGTCTCACTACCCAGCAGGCCACAAGTGGCCAAGCTAAAATGAATAGTTGCATTCCCGAAATATGACTGCTTCAGTTTGACCTTGTTAGGGGAAAGTCAGTCTTACGTTTTTCCTACGAGACTTTATTCTCTACTTTAGGCTTATATATTTTTATTTGGACTTATTGTCTTATTTGGTTAATTTTGTCATTTTGTGTAGTAAATTCTGTTCAGGTGCCCAGAGGCCCTGAAACACACAGTGCCAAAAAATAGACATTATTAAAATGACAGCTATTAATATAAACATTGCCAAAGATAATTTGTAAGTGTAAAAGCAAAGCCAAATGTTGGCTGTATGGCTGGCAAACACAACACCATTACTACATTTTTTCTTTTAAGTCTCTCCACTCTGTTCCTTAGGAGAGCGAGTTAGGAAAGTCTTATAAGACAGTTCTGGGAAAGGGTATTTCACATCAAGTGCTCACAAATGGCTAGAGGCACAAATACAAATGCATAACTTATTGCAACTTGTTGTAAGCTTGTTTATCATGTCAGGTGTGCAATTATGAATTAATGCATCCCACAGTTATGTCAACAGACATTTTCGCTATATTGTCATGGAGAGAGAAGGGTTCAATTGCCAACAAACCACTTTTTTATGTTAAACTTATTATGAATTTCATATTACACCACGAAAGCATAAGTAAAACTAATAAATCAAATAAATCAAATAATTTTGGAGAGCCTTGGGCCTAACTTTAGAACCAACAATAAAAATGGGTTTTGAACATAGATATCCAAGATTTTGCACACAGAGAAAGGCTGTAGATAGGCAATGATGTCTAATATTGTTCAGGACGCTTAGTCCTTGGAGATTTATAGCATTTGAAATAAAGCCTCAAATTTCCTCATGTCCATTGTGTGACATGAGTCTGGGCCCCTGGATTCATCTTCAAACAAATCATTTGATTTAACTGTAGTTAGTACATACCTTAGCTAACAGAATTATTCAATGTCTATTTTAATGGAAGAACTCTAAATACACTGATGATCACTAGTCATTTCATGAATATGTTATGTTTTAGGCTAAATTCACTGACTCTATTGCCTATATATATTTTAAATTACTATTACCATACTTTAAGTTCTGGGGTACCTGTGCAAAATGTGCAGTTTGGTTACATAAGCATACACTTGCCATGGTGGTTTGTTGCACCCATCAACCCACATCTACATTAGGTATTTCTGCTAATGCTAACCCTCCCCTGCCTCCCCCTACCCCCCAACAGGCCCCAATGTGTGATGTAATGTTCCCTTCCCTGTACCCATATAATCTCATTGTTCAACTCTCACTAATGAGTGAGAACATGTGGTGTTTGGTTTTCTGTTTCTTGTGATGGTTTGCTGAGAATGATGGATTCCAGCTTCATCCATGTCCCTGCAAAGGACATGAACTCATTCTTTTTTATGGCTGCATAGTAGTCTATGGTGTATATGTGCCACATTTTCTTTATCCAGTCTATCATCGATGGGCATCTGGGTTGGTTCCAAGTCTTTCCTCTTGTGAACAGTGCTGCAATAAACATATGTGTGCATGTGTCTTGATAGTAGAATGATTTATAATTCTTTGGGTGTATATCCAGTAATGGGATTACTGGAACAAATGGTATTTCTATTTCTAGATCCTCGAGGAATCACCACACTATCTTCCACAATGGCTGAACTAATTTACACTCCCACCAACAGTGTAAAAGCTTTCCTATTTCTCCACATTCTCTCCAGCATCTGTTGTCTCCTGACTCTTTAGTGATTGCCATTCTAACTGGTGTGAGATGGTATCTCACTGTGGTTTTTATTTGCATTTCTCTAATGACCAGTGATCATGAGCTTTTTTTCGTATGTGGGTTGGCCACATAAATGTCTTCTTTAGATAAGTGTCTGTTCATATCTTTTGTCCCCTTTTTGATGAGGTTGTTTGATTTTTTTCTTGTAAATTTGTTTCAGTTCTTTGTAGATTCTGGACATTAACCCTTTGTCAGACGATAGATTGCAAAACTTTTCTTCCATTCTGTAGGTTGCCTGTTCACTCTGATGATTGTTTATTTTGCTGTGCAGCAGCTCTACAGTTTAATTAGATCCCATTTGTCTACTTTGGCTTTTGTTTCCATTGCTTTTGGTGTTTTAATTCATGTTAATTTTTGTATATGGTGTAAAGAAGGGATCCATTTTCAGCTTTCTGCATATGGCTAGGCAGTTTTCACAACATCATTTATTAAATAGGGAATCCTTTCCCCATTGATTGTTTTTGTCAAGTTTGTCAAAGATCAGATGGCTGTAGATGTGTGGTGTTATTTCTGAGGCCTCTTTTGTACCATTGGTCTATATATCTGTTTTCTTAACAGTACCATGCTGTTTTTGTTACTGTAGCCTTGTAATATAGTTTGAAGTCAGGTAGCATCATGCCTCCAGCTTTGTTCTTTTTGCTTAGGATTGTCTTCACTATGCAGGCTCTTTTAAAATTCCATTTAAAATTTCAAGTAGTTTTTTCCCAATTTTGTGAAGAAAGTAAATGGTAGCTTGATGAATAGCATTGAATCTACTAATTACTTTGGGCAGTAAGGCCATTTTCACAATGTTAATTCTCCCTATCTATGAGCATGGAATGTTTTTCCATTTGTTTGTGTCCTCTCTTATTTCCTTGAGCAGTGGTTTGTAGTTCTCCTTGAAGAGGTCCTTCACATCTCTTGTAAGTTGTATTCTTAGGTATTTTATACTCTTTTTAGCAATTGTAAATGGCAGTTCACTAATTATTTGGCTCTCTGTTTATTAGTGTATAATAATTCTTATGATTCTTGCACATTGATTTTGTATCTTGAGACTTTGCTGAAGTTGCTTATCAGCTTACAGACATTGGGCTGAGACCACAGGGTTTTCTAAATACATAATCATGCCATCTGCAAAGAGAGACAATTTGACTTCCTCTTTTCCTAATTGAATACCCTTTATTGTTTACTCTTGCCTGATTGCCCTGGCCAGAACTTCCAATACTATGTTGAATAGTAGTGGTGAGAGAGGGCATCCCTATCTTGTGCTGGTTTTCAAAGGGAATGCTTCCATCTTTTAATATTTTGAGATACATTCCATCAATACATAGTTTATTGAGAGTTTTTAGCAGGAAGAGCTGTTGAATTTTGTCAAAGGCCTTTTCTGCATTTATTCAGACAGATAATCGTGTGGTTTTTGTCATTGGTTCTGTTTATGTAACGGATTATGTTTATTGATTTGCATATGTTGGACCAACCTTGCATTCCAGGGATGAGGCCAACTTGATTGCAGTGAATAAGCTTTTTGATATGCTGCTGGATTCAGTTTGCCTGTATTTTATTGAGGATTTACACATCAATGTTCATCAGGGATGAACATTGTTGCCATTGCTTTTTTCCTTTTTTGAAATTTCCTTTTTTGGTGTGTCTCTGTCAGGTTTTGGTATCCGTATGATGCTGGCCTCTAAAATAAGTTATGGAAGATCACCTCTTTTTGTATTGTTTGGAATGGTTTCAGAAGGAATGATACCAGTTCCTCTTTGTACCTCTGGTAGATATCAGCTGTGAATCCATCTAGTCCTGGACTTTTTTTGGTTGGTAGGGCATTAATTTCTGCCTCAATTTCAGAACTTGTTATTGGCCTTTTCAGTGATTTGACTTCCTGGTTCAGTCTTCGGAGGGTGTATGTATCCAAGAATTTATCCATTTCCTCTCTATTTTCTAGTTTATTTGCATAGATGTGTTTATAATATTCTCTTATGGTAGTTTTTATTTCTGTGGGATCGGTAGTGATATTCTGATTATCATTTTTTATTGCATCCATTTGATTCTTCTCTCTTTTCTTCTTTATTAGTCTGGCTAGCAGTCTATCTATTTTGTTAATCTTTTCAAAAATCCACCTCCTGTATTCATTGATTTTTTGAAGGTTTTTTTGTGTCTCTATGTCATTCAGTTCTGCTCATATCATAGTTATTTCTTGTCTTCTGCTAGCTTTTAAATTTATTTGCTCTTGCTTCTCTAGTTCTTTTCATTGTGATGTTAGGGTGTCAATTTTAGATTTTTCCTGCTTTCTCTTATGTGCATTTAGTGCTATAAATTTCCCTCTACATACTGCTATAAATGTGTCCCAGAGATTCTGGTATGTTGTGTCTTTGTTCTCATGGGTTTCACAGTACATCCTTATTTCTGCCTTAATTTCGTTATTTACCCAGTAGTCATTCAGGAGCAGGTTGTTCAGCTGAGTGAGTTTCTTAAACCTGAGTTCTAATTTGACTGCACTGTGGTCTGAGAGACTGTTTGTTATGATTTATGTTCTTTTCCATTTGCTGAGGAGTGTTTTACTTCCAATTATGTGGTCAATTTTAGAATAAGTGAGATGTGGTACTGAGAAGAATGTATATTCTGTTGATTTGGGGTGAGGAGTTCTATAGATGTCTATTAGGTCTTCTTGGTCCAGAGCTGAGTTCAAGTCCTGGATATCATTGTTAATTTTCTGTCTCATTGATCTGTCTAATATTGACAGTGGAGTGCTAAAGTCTCCCACTATTATTGTGTGGGAGTATAAGTCTTTTTGTAGGTCTCTAAGAACTTGCTTTATGAATCTGAGTGGTCCTGTATTGGGTGCATATATATTTAAGGGAGTTAGCTCTTCTTGTTGCATTGATCCCTTTACCATTATGTAATGCCCTTCTTTGCCTCTTTTGATCTCTGTTGGTTTAATGTCTGTTTCATCAGAGACTAAGACTGCAATCCCTCTCCTTTTTTTCTTTCCATTTGCTTTGTAAATATTTCTCTGTCCCTTTTTCATTTGAGCCTATATATGTCTTTGCATGTGAGATGGGTCTCCTGAACACAGTACACTAATGGGTCTTGACTCTTTATCCAATTTGCCTGTCTCTGTGTTTTAATTAGGGCTTTTAGCTCATTTACATTTAAGGTTAATATTATTACGTGTGAATTTGATTCTGTCATTATAATGCTAGCTGGTTATTTTGCTCATTGGTTGATGCAGTTTCTTCATAGCATTGATGGTCTTTACAATTTTGGTATGCTTTTGCAGCGACTGGTACTGGTTGTTCCTTTCCATGTTTAGTGCTTCCTTCAGGAGCTCTTGTAAGGCAGGCCTGGTGGTGACAAAATCTCTCAGCATTTGCTTGTCTGTAAAGGATTTTATTTCTCTTTTGCTTAGGAAGCTTAGTTTGGATGGATATAAAATTCTGAGTTGAAAATTCTTTTTTTTAAGAATGTTGAATATTGGCCTCCACTCTCTTCTGGATTGAAGGGTTTCTGCCAAAAGATCCAACCTTTCTCTCTGGCTACCCTTAACATTTTTTCCTTCATTTCAACCTTGGTGAATTTGACAATTATGTGTCTTGGGGTTGTTCTTTTCAAAGAGTATCTTTGTGGAGTTTTCTGTATTTCCTGAATCTGAATGTTGGCCTGCCTTGCTAGGTTAGGGAAGTTCTCCTGAATAATATCCTGAAGAGTGTTTTCCAACTTGGTTCTATTCTCCCCATCACTTTCAGATACATCAATCAAACGTATATTTAGTCTTTTCACATAGTCCCATATTTCTTGAAGGCTTTGTTTGTTTCTTTTCCTTCTTTTTTCTCTAATCTTATCTTCTCGCTTTATTTTATTGAGCTGATCTTCAATCTCCGATATCCTTTCTTCCACTTGATCAATTTAGCTATTGATACTTGTGTAGGCTTCACAAAGTTCTCATGCTGTATTTTTCAGCTCCATCAGGTAATTTATATTCTTGTCTAAACTGGTTACTCTAGTTAACAATTCATCTAACCTTTTTTCAAGGTTCTTTGTTTCCTTGCTTTGGGTTAGAACATGCTCCTTTAGCTCAGAGGAGTTTGTTATTACCCACCTTCTGACACCTACTTCTGTCAGTTCATCAAACTCATTCTCTGTCCAGTTTTATTCCCTTGCTGGAGAGGAGTTGTGATCCTCTGGAGGAGGAGAGGCATTCTGGTTTTTGAAATTTTCAGCCTTTTTATGATGGTTTCTCCCCATCTTCATGGATTTATCTACCTTTGGTCTTTGATATCGGTCACCTTCAAATGGGGTTTCTGTGTGGATGTCCTTTTTGTTGATGTTGATGCTATTCCTTTCTGTTTATTAGTTTTCCTTCTAACAGTCAGGCCACTCTGCTGCAGGCCTGCTAAAGTTTGTTGAAGGTCCACTCTAGACCCTATTTGCCTGGGTATCACCAGCAGAGACTGCAGAATAGCAAAGATTGCCATCTGTTCTTTCCTCTGGAAGCTTCATCCCAGAGGGGTACCAACTAGATGCCAGCCAGAGCTCTCCTGTATGAGCTGTCTGTCAGTCCCTACTGGGAGGTGTCTCCCTATCAGGATACATGGGGGTCAGTGATCCACTTGAAAAGGCAGTCTGTCCCTTATCAGAGCTCGAACACTGTGCTGGGAGATCTGCTGCTCTCTTCAGAGCTGGCAGGCAGGAGTGTTTAAGTCTGCTGAAGCTGTGCCCACAGCCACCCCTTCCTCCAGGTGCTCTGTCTCAGGGAGATGGGAGTTTTATCTGTAAGTCCCTGACTGGGGCTGCTGCCTTTTTTTCAGAGATGCCCTGCCCAGAGAGGAGGAATCTAGAGAGGCCAATAAACCACTTTTTACATGTTCATTTATGTAGAAATCTGGATCATGACCCAGAATGTACCTTTGGAAAATGAACATCTCTTTTTACATGTCCGTCCTCATCTTTATTGGTAAAGGTGAGGATGGACATGTAAAAAAAAAACTAAAGATTTTAGACCTTTGGTGGTTGAGGGGAAAAAAAAAAACATGAAGTAGCTTCACAGAAGCATGAAAGAGGATTTTACAGGAGGCATGTAGGATCTTTTATGGTTCCATTCCTTCTGTAGAAGCAGAACTTGAGGGAAGACAAAAAAGAAAAAGAATTGCCTACTGGTATCTACACTCTGTCTTGTTTCTATTTTTTATAATGATTGAAGGGTGTATGGATAGAGCTAGGAAGAAGATAGAGCTAGAATGAAGAAGGGTGTATGGATAGAGCAAGGATTGAAGGGTGTATGGATAGAGCACACGAGAAAGGAAGCAAGAAAATGTATTGAAAAGGTTTAGGCATCCTTAAAATCTAGAGGAAAAATTAGAAGCTCAAGAGAGAACATAAGATGTTCTATCATTGCCATTTTAACCACTACCTAGAAAGGCTTCCTCAAATATTAAGAGATGTTTCCCATTTTTGACCTGATCTTGTCAATTCCTAAATATACTCAGATGCTGGCAAGGTTGTGGTGATATAGGAATGCTTTTACACTGTTGGTGGAAATGCAAAATAACTGATCTTTATATGAGTAATCACATTTTATCTCAACATTAGGATTTCTACATAAAAGGCTAAATTTCCTTATAGACAAAACAAAAATATTTTGATGTGATTTGAAAGCTAAATCATATTGTTAATGTAAAGCATTTACCTCATTGTCTACCATATAACAAGACCTCGATAAATGGCTTGTTATAATAATATTCTATTTAGCATTCCTACCAATTAATTTTAATTTTTGTGGGTGTATAGTAGGTGTGGGGTACATGAGATGTTTCAATACAGGCATTCAATGCATAATAATCACATCATGGAGAATGGAGTATCCATCCCCTCAAGTATTTATTCTTTGTGTTACAAACAATCCAGTTATACTCTTTCATTATTTTAAAATAGGCAGAATGTAACCATCAGGTGGCTTGTGAAAAAGAAACAGGGTCAAGCTTAAAGAAAAGCCCAGTGTTTTTTTTTTCTAGTTTAGATGGTAAACTGAGTCTACTCTACACCCACCTACCTTTCCAAGGATCTTCCAACTCTCAAGAAGCTGGCTTCATGGTCCAAACTTGGAAGCACTCCATGGATTTCTCTGCCAGAAAGACTCAGAAGAGGAGGAGAGGACTTTTAAATCCAGTCAGCATGTATAATGGCTGAAAATTTACTCCCTGTGCTTGAAAGATGTTTTTAGAAATAATGAAAATAGGCCAGGCACGGTGGCTCACGCCTGTAATCCCAGTACTTTGGGCAGCCAAGGCAGGTGGATCATGAGGTCAGGAGTTTGAGACCATCCTGGCCAGCATAGTGAAGCCCCATCTCTACTAAAAATACAAAAAAATTAGGCGAGCATGGTAGCACATGCTACTGGGCAGGCTGAGGCAGGAGAATTGTTTGAACCCGGTAGGCTGAGGTTGCAGTGAACCAAGATGGCACCACTGCACTCCAGGCTGGGTGACAGAGCAAGACTCCGTTTCAAAGAGAAAAAAAAAAAAAAAAACTAAAACAAAAAGAAATAATGAAACAAACGTACATGAGGAAAAAAAGAAAGAAAAAAATCTGAGTTTATAATACAGCCTGAAGGTACATGACTTTTTCTTTGCCAACTCAGACTTGAGATAAAAATTAAACAATCTATAAAAGACTCAGTTCTTCATGAGTTCAATTAAACTCATGGATGCCCAAATGCACAGACTATTCTGCTTTGTGTAGTGATGAGATTGCTGTTGTTCACATGTAATCTGTTTTTACTACTTTTTTCAACATATAGCCAAATTCTTTGTGTTCAAATGCAGGGATTAATTTGATCTCCATGCTGTCCATATTTCCTCCTAGTTTTTTCAGTTAAGCACTTTGACTAATCTTTGCAGAAGAGGAGATCACTGTAAAAGAACTAATGAAACATTTGACTGATATTAGGTGCTTTTCCTTCTTCATTAAGTGCCCCTGAGTCACCCTCTTAAAGCCCTGCAAACAGAATAGAATGGGCTATGATGTTGCATATTAATAAGAAGAAATGTAAACGGGAAAAGGCTTTCATTTTGCTAGAACAAACAGAGCAATATGCACATCTCCATCTCTCAGCTTTCTGTACTTTCTCCAGGGGCTTAGTCCAATTAGTTATTTCATTTTAATCACTGTTTGTGCAGTTGATTCTTCCTGTGGAAGCTTTCCACTTTCGTTGCCTGGTAGACCAAAAGACATATATTTCTTTGGATATTCTACAAGATCCAGGGAAATAAAAATAAGAATACCTTCTGTGTGTAGTACAATTTATGCTTTTCCAAGTCAGTTCACATTTTAGCTCCTTTGACTCTCAAGAAGTCTCTTAAGAAATTCTCAAACTATGTGCGCACCTTAGTAACTAGTACTCCATTTTGTACCTAGTAGGTAATCAAAATAATAAAGAAAATGAAGCACAGGGATGCTGGATGGAAGAAGACAGAGATATGTAATGGCAACAGTTAGACGAGTTCCCATTTCTCTTGACAACTTGCTTCAATGCTAAGAGATATCCAGGGTTCAATAGCTTATAAAAGATTTAATTGAATCTCTCTGATTCAATGAACTACAAGTAAGGGTATGTGCTAAAAGGCCACCTCAATAATAAATTGAAAATATTTATAGCACTTGTATTTTCAGACAATATTGCCTTCGGATTTTTTGTAAAGCAGTCAAATAATATAAGTTAATTTAGTAACTGGTTTTCTCATTATTCAGAGAACTGTTTTAGGTCAATGTACCACAACCTATAATTTTAAAAATGCATTAAAATGATAATGTGTATTGGTTCTTCCTCAGATTTATATATGAACTTAATATTTTAGAGAAGTGATTTTTGCTTTTGAAGCTGATAATTTAGATTCAATCCCCTTTGAAGCATATATGGATATGACTTCCTCAGACCTTCCTTTCATAGAATTGCTAACCATTCTTTTAGTAATGTTTTCATGTGTACTGCATTTTCAGAAGAGCTATCCTCTTATATTAGAGTTACCAATCACTTTCTCCAGTACCGTATAGCCTTGTTACAAAATCTGTGTGTGCCATTAAATATCCCATGCAATGTGATAGATGAACCCAACATCTCTGGCCACAGATGATTAGAACAGAGTGGCCCTTGACTATCTGTCCCATGTTTTTAAAATAATACCTATAGCAGGGAGTAAGTTGTTTTGAAAATACAGGGTCAGGAGCTGAGGTTACCCATTTTGAGCAGCCACAGTTGGCCATGAGTAGAGATGAGTTGGAAGAGAAGAGGGAAGGGGAGGGTAGAATTAAAAGAAGATGCGGTAAATCCCACTTACTATTCCCTACTTGATAAACACATTAAAAGAAGAATAATCCATTTAATGTGTTGCTTAATTCTATTTGCTAGTATTTTGTTGAGAAATTTTGCATCTATGTTCATTGGGGATATTGACCTGTAATTTTCTTTATATATATATATATTTTATTGTGTTTTAGGTTTTGGGGTACATGTAAAGAACATGTAAGATTATTGCATAGGTACATACATGGCAATGTGGTTTGCTGCCTTCCTCCTCATCACCTATATCTGGCATTTCTCCCCATGTTATCCCTCCTCAAATTCCCAACCCCCGCTGTCCCTCCCCTAGTTTTTTATAATTTTACTTTTTTTTTTTTTAATCAGGGTAATGCTGGCCTTGTAAAACGAGTTAGAAAGTAATCTTTCCTCTTCAACTTTTTGCATTAGGTTGGTGGAAAAGTAATTGCAGTTTTTGTCACTATTTTCAATGGCAAAAAGCGCAATTACTTTTGTCCCAACCTAATAACAATGCAAGGAGGATAGGTGTTTGGGATCTTTCAATGTTTGGTAAAATTCAGCTGTAAAGCCATCAGGTCCCTGGCTTTCCTTTAATGGGAGACTTTTATAACTGACTTAATCTCCTTACTCTTTATTGGTCTGTTCAGATTTTCTATTTCTTCATGATTCAGTCTTGATAGGTTTTATTTGTCTAGGAATTCACCCATTTCTTTGAGGTTATGTAGGTGTCCTTTGAAAGAAACAATAGTAATAGAATTATAAAGTTAGGGTTTGAAAAACATTACTGAATCAAATATAATGCCCTAATTCTGTAAATCCCTTTATGCCAACTAGAATCATTCAGTACAACCTGACAGCTTGAAGTTTTTTTTTTTAACTACAATATGTTTTAGATTAAAAAGCAAGTCTGAAGTTTTCATTTGAGTAATAGAATAGATTATAGGGTTTGGAGGCAGACAGACTAGGCTTGAGCCTTGGTGCCACCACTTACTGCTGTTTCGTTTTGAGGAATTTACTTAGTCTACCTTGGGCTGGATTTCATCTAAAAACTGGGATAATAATAGTTCCAACTTCTTAGAGTTGTCATAAGAAATGCATGAGGAAATGGACAGGATGGTCTAACAAATAATAAGTGACAAATAGCTTAGCTGTTGCTTTTTTGAAGTGATAGGAAAATGGTTGGAGATTTTTTCTATATGATGTACCTGTGATGTGAACCTGTGGAATCTGAAGCATCATGATTTCACCATATATACAGCAATCTGTGGCTCACAAAGCACTTTCATGATGTATTATAACATTTCTGTCTCTTCATTCACTTACTTATGCTTTTCACAAACATCTGTTAGATGCCCACCATATGCCTGATTCTGTGCTATTCACTGAGGGAGGATTCAGTTACAGAAATGATATACACAGTCTCTGCCCTCCTGGAGCATATAGGCCCTCTGATACAGATTTGGCCAGTTTTTTTTAAATTTTCCTTATGTTTAAGATGAAGAAATGAGGGCTAGAGCATTCAAACGACTTGTCCAAAATCACAACAGTTGGAGAATGTGATATCAGCATTGAATTCCAGTCTGATTCTAGGGATAGAGGAAGAATTGTTCCTTTTAGGTCTATGGAGGGTTCTCTGCTTTTAGAACTGAGACGCCTTAGACAGAATTAGAATAAGTTATGGTTTTACTGAGTATATTTTTACTGATTTAGTTTTATTTGCCTCAGGGCTAAAGCCAAGCTGGTGCTATGATTCATAAGCCTCATTTTCCATATGTTTGATTGGGGATTTTCTCTAGACAACAGTTGATTAGCCACTCTTGTGGTTTTTAGCTCACTGTTGATAACTTGACCCAATTTCAATTTCTATTAGCTCTAAGCTCCCTGGAGAAAGGAGCAGAACTCCATTGAGAGACTCCAAGGCAGCCAAACATTCTCAGCTTCAACCAAAGCAACCAAGCCTGGTGTCAATGCTGCCTGAAGGCTGCTTCAGAGGTGAAGGCTGCCTAGTTCTTCAATAAATAATACTCAATACTTGATTAACATATTAACGTATCCTTTTAATGTGTTGTTGAAGGGGGTGATGAGATTCCAAATCTCATACTGCTATAGATCTAATGATAATGAAGCTCTGGATTATAGTTTTACTATGCAAATGTAGGTGAGCTTTCTAGGTTTATATCATTTTTCTGGCTGGGCACAGTGGTTCATGCTTATAATCCCAGCACTTTGGGAGGCCAAGGCAGGAGCATTACTTGAGGTCAGGAGTTCAAGACCAACATGATCTAGGTAGTGAGACCCCCATCTCTATAAAAAATTAAACACTTAGTTGGGCACGGTGGTCCAGGCCTGTAGTCCTAGCTAACACAGGAGGCTGAGGCAGGAAGATTGCCTAAGCCCAGGATGCTGAGGCTGCATTGAGCCATGACTGTGCCACTGCACTCCAGCCTGAGTGACAGAGAGAGACTCTGTCCCTAAAAAAACAAACAAACAAACAAACAAAAAAAAACAAAGACAAAAACAGAATGCTTCTCTGCTTAATGGCCTTCAGCATTAAGCAGAAGATCAGCATTAAGATCTAACTTCCTTAGCATAGATCTAGGCTTTTCATGACCTGGACTTCACATTCTTTTAGAGCCTAATTTTTCACCAATCTTTCCCACATTTGCTGTGGTTCAAAACAACCAAAATTTCCATGGTTCTGCATCCTCAGACATGCACTGGTGTCTCACATTTCTCCACCTAAACTGGTTATGTCTGTAAACATTGTCTTTATATTATTATTATTATTACTTGTACGTGCTATGGCTTCATTATATGCAACCTTTGATGAAAGAATGATATCCAAAGCATTTATTTAGGAAGAATGTCAATGGATGCCAAATATCATAAGCTCATCTCCTCTCCAACATCATTTTTATTTAATTGCCATGTACTTGTTTTAATGCAAGCAAATAGAATGCTGTTTATAAGAAAGTCAGGTCATCGTGACAGGAAATCAATGTGAGGTCAGATTCGGTGGGATAACGGAAAATTTACAAGGTTGAACTGGTTGGCATATTCTGTTTCAGATTGTGCTGCCTATTGGGACTCTGATGAAATTCTCTAACACTAATGAGCTTCCAGGATATGTAAGTGAAGGCCACAGTAGGAAGACTTATTAGATATCTAAGCTGTGAACTAAATGAGTGTTGGGTTTTGGGGACACCCAGACAACTTACCACCTCTAACCAAAACGCCTAACCAAATTGTGCTTTTTTTGTACAACTTATTTGAAGTGGGGAGACATTTAGATCCTATATCAAGTACTTTTGGCAATGCTTCTAAGAATAATACATTTTCTCTTGGAATAGTGTAATTGCAGGTCTGTCTGCATCAAGGACATCTCTAAATTTAATCTACTGGAATCTGTCTTCAAAAGTAATTATAAAATAAACAAATGAGAGTTTATGACACCGTGCTGCAGTGAGTGATCTTTAGGTAAATCGTATGAATACAGATTCCCTATAAGCTACAAATATTCATCAAACATCCGGAAACGTACATGTTTTAGTGTTCATTTGCAACGATCTAGTCTATTAGACAAAATATACTTTTCAAATCTGTCAACCATGTCCCCTTAAAACCTTTTTAAAATAATTATATTCAGCATTTAAAACTATTCACATTGAAATGTTTAAACCTAAAAGCATTTTGATTAACGAGACTATTATGTAGACAACTGCAGTATAGTAAATTGAATAATCTCGGATGGCTTAATAGGGTATGATGTTGGCTGCATTGGCATTTATTTATTTATTTCCATCCTTCTGAAAATGACAGTCCTTTTCTGTTCAAGGTCTACAAGAGAAATGTATATTTTTCAAAGTTTACTCTACATTAGGTAATTTTATTTCCTAGCCAACTCAATATTCAAAGTAGAAAGAAACAATACTTCACCAACAAATAGTAAGTAAGCATCAGCATAGGGTAATTATAAGAATTTTAAAGAAAAGGGTAAAACTTAATGAGTTGACTCTAGAAGCAGATGGCCAGTATTGAAATCCTGCTCTGGAACTTACTAAGGGTGATCATGGGAAACTTACTTAATTTCACTGAGACTCCATTTCTTCATCTGTAAAATAAGTAGATAATAATGGTGCCTGCCACATAGCATTGTTGTAAGGATTTAGTAAGTTAATCCTCAGCATGTAAAAGCTTAGAAGAGTGACGGGCACATAGTAATTGCTTGCTAAATAACAGCTATTATTACTATGTCCCAAAACAAAAGTAGAGTTGTTTTATTGTTCAGAGAAACAAAATTAAGGTTTTGGCAGTGGGAAAAATCATATATGAGACATAGTATTTTTCAGGACCTGAGACATAGATTACCTATGTTCAAATACCATTATGTTTTCCCTGTATTACTACTATGGCTTTGTAACTGATATTGCAGTTTTACCTCTCCCTAAGCCACTCTACAGAGGCACTCAAGCAGAGTGGTCCTTTCTAACTTAGATGTGTTTAGATCTGTTTCTTTCAATGACTCCAGCTTCCTCTCCTCCTCACTATGTCACAATTACTGTTTTCTAATGGGAACACACTCTGATCCACTCCCATCACCCCTCCCCTTCCACGCCTACCCCAT
The DNA here is from genome assembly GCA_963573385.1 of Cacajao melanocephalus. Lineage (NCBI taxonomy): Eukaryota > Metazoa > Chordata > Mammalia > Primates > Pitheciidae > Cacajao > Cacajao melanocephalus. The sequence continues at coordinate 77,084 of CAUYLG010041813.1, forward strand.
ACAGTTACACAAATTCATCTAGACAACACATATCTGTTTTTTCGGTCCAAACCTCACAACCTATCCAGAAACTCTTCTCTGATCCCTTTAATATTTGGCTACAGTAACCTTCGTCTGTGCCCTGTGGCACTTTGGGCATCTCTAAATAAAGCTAGATCACTGACATACCTATCATACGATAATATTGAACTCACTTTACTAGCTAAACTCTAAAGAATGAGGGACAACAAAATTGAGCATGCTGTAAATAATCATGTTTTATTTTCAATTAAAAGTTCAATGAAATATTTTTAAGGGAAACGTACATATTATTAATATTTGCTTAAAATTTGTTTTAAAATTATCTACCTAATGGTTTTATAATGGAGTATAAAAGAGAAATGCAACACAGACATAAAATACGGTGCATCAGTATATGGCTCAAACCCAATGTTCCCAATTAGTTTTTCACCACATCCCCCTTAATCATTAAAACCCAACCACCCTGAATACTATGTAGTGCTCTGATACTACCATGCCCTTCTATATATCAAAGCCTCGCAGCATTACAGAAGATGCTCTTTTGCCTGGAATTCACTCTCCACATTTCTCTGCCTAATAAGGAGACTTTCTCGTCCACAGAGAAACTCAAATGTCTCCTACCTAGCCAAATCTCAGAGAAAACCCTGCTTTCTCCTTACCTACCTCTTTCTAAACAAGTTATTCAGGACCCTATTAATATTAATTCATACTTGTGCTAATACTGTAGCCACTGGTATATGGAGCTATATACACTGAAATTAACATTAAATAAAATTTAAAATTCAATTGCGCTGTCACAATAGCCACATTTGAAGTGTTCAGTAATCATACGTGGCTAGTGGCTACCATATTAGATAGTGGAGAATATTTTCAAGTTCTATCAGAAAGTACTGATCTATATCTTATACCTAGTAAGCTATCACATAATAGGTACTCAACAATATGTCTATAATTGTTAAATAAATGAATGAACAAATGAATGGAGTCAATTAATATCTCTGATATAATTCTTGCAGCTGTCAGTTTGAGGAGGAAACAAACTTCAGCTTAGCCATTCAAGTGAAGAGAGTTTAAATAAAGGATCTATTTCTGAGTTATTGCATGGCTAAGGGAATAAACATGAGATGTTCAGGCACCCAGAGGGAAGCAACGATGGAAATCACTACAACTAAGAGAGTTGAAGGAACAAAGGATGAGGAAGTCCTGTTGCCCAGAACCTTGTGAGAATTGAAGCTGCAGAGAAACAGAGGATGCCAGGAGGGTAATCATGGAGACACAGAGTCACTGTCAGAAAGTAGAGGCTGGAGCAGAAAGAGAGAGAGGAAGAAAAACTCTGGACCCTCGAATCTCTTGCCAGTGACTCTTTGTCTAAACCCAGCTTGAAGCCAGATGGTAAGTGGGCAATTCATTGATGTCAGCCTCCCAGGGCACAGAGCAGGGAAAGGACAGGTGAAGAATGAGTCTATGGAGTAGAGAAGTAAAGAATAACATTCTTATTCATTATACAGCTTAAGAGATCTAGTTGCATATCTTTGTCACCCTCTAGACTGGGATCACCTTAACTAAGAGACAGTGTCTGATTTACCCCCAATGCATACCACAGTGAATGACACAGTGGGTATTCAATAATGCATGCTAAATAAATGAAGTATTCTTAATTCTTCCTATATTAGGTGGATGTTTTCAGAAGTTGGAGTTGCTATTTGTGTGGATTGCTTGTCTTCATATTATTATGGTAAAGACATGGATTTCAAATCTTGGAATTATTTGACAAAATAAAAATATTCGTATATATTTTAACCATTGAAGCCATGCTTTCAGGTTTTGACACAATTGTCAATATATCCACTGGCAGGCTTACCGAATATGTCTTTTTCATTTTCCTTGGCATACATGTTATCCTGATAGCATAAGCAGCTGACAACTCAGTTTCCAACAGAAAAGTGTGATCAAACACTCAACAAAAGTACCACTTTCTTGAACAATAGGCATGTTATGCTATCAGATCTCCTGGCACAATTTCTGAGAAAATGGATTGAGTCCAAAAGGAGCACCAGATCACAACAAGGCTTAAAAAAAACATAAGAAAACCTGGGTAACAAATGCAGAGTAGTAGGTGATGTTTCATGGATCAACAAAAATACATTTCATTTTGGCTTTATATTCTGTTTGTCAGAGTGTCACACACGAAGCAAAACTCCATATAATGACCAATATTCTGTCATCACACTTAAGTTATTTTTATATAATTTTAAACAACTTGAGTTCTGCCTTCTATCAATTTTGGCTTATGTGATATCTCAGCACAATTCCTATCACATAATCAGACTCCTTCACACAAGCTATGTCAAGCCTTCATTATACTAATAGTTCAATTTGATGTACTAGTTTGAGACAGATAAGAATTTCTACCTTTCTCATGAATTATGTTAATAAGGACTCTGATTTGATGGTTACAAGACTAGAGGTTTGTTATTTAATAGGGTATTCTGTTCAATTTCCAGGGAGTGAATGGAGCCATCCTGTCCCCAAAAGAATGCTCTATTGGGTTTAAGGTAAGAATGACAATTTGAAGTTTTCTGAGTTTTCTGTCATTCTTTTAAACAAACTGTTGTATTTGTGTGTTAAATAATAACTCAATCCTCTAGAGTTATTTTGTATTATCTCAGATGGTCCATGTAGCACTGCATAAGTTGGAAATGATTCTGGAGACAGACTGCCTGGGTTCAAAACCTGTATCTGCCACTTACTGCTGTGAGGCAATGGTAAGTAAGCCCCTTACCTACCTGAGTTTCACTTTCCTCATTAATAAAATGAGGATAATAGTAGTACCACTGAGTAATTTCAAGGCACTTAGCCTAGGTCCTATAACAGAGAGACAGCCAGATGGGAGACGGTCCCTGGCAAAACTCCAACCAGCCTGTGCACTGTGAATAAGCACTGGGGTAGAGCCACAGAAGTCTGTGCCATTTTCAGCTGGGAGAAGCCTGGCCTTTTCTCGTCCTCTGTAGAAACTGGGATTCAAACTGCAGGGTGGGAAACTCTCTAGCAGGGATTCTGGCCTTGTGGAGAGTCCCTGTTCCCCCTTTTTTTTCCTTTTCACCCAGTAAAACCCTGCTTTTCTCACCCTTCAAAACATCTGCAAGCCTAAACTTTGGTGGCTGTGAGAAAAGGACCCTGTCTTTAGCTGAACTAAGGAAAAGTCCTGCAATGAAGTGTTCCATAAATGTTAGATATTACTATTTTTTTTATTTCTAACTACTGAAAAAAACAAGCAAACCAGAAAAAGCAAGTCAACAGTCCCCTTAACTTAAGAGCTTCTATCTCTTCTTCCACTTTCAGCCCATCTGATCCAGCAGATGTGCCCAGGAGAAGCATTCCATAAACAAACAATTTGCATAAAATCATCTGTGCCTCTTCAAACTTGTACAGATTTTCAGTTTGGTCTCTATTCAAATTTCAAGCGCAAGTTCCTGCCAATTTTATGTTATCAAAACAGGCTTGCTCATCTTAGAAGCTTCATAAAATGATCTGTTGCTTAAAGACTGCTCACCCTTGCCGGGAAATATCAAAACTTCATCCCAAATCAAAGACGTAGAAAGTGGTTCTATTTTGCGTTTGGAAGTCTGAGTAAGGAAGGCAATTCCAGGTTTGTCATACTTCAGTAATTGGTGGCAAAACTAGCCACAACACTTAACCAGTCACTGACTTGGCTCCTCAATATGGCAGACATACAGCAGGATAAGAAACAAACTCAGCTTCCTGGGATCCAAGCAACAACAGACGCTCTTCATTTGAATTATTTCTGAACATTGCCTCCTGAATTTATCATCTCTATTCATTCTCTGCCTCACATTGAAATTCTGATTCGCACTGGAAATTTCACTGGAAACCAGGCTGATCTGCACAAGATTGGCTATTTTGTTGCCTTTCATTGAAGTGATAATGATTCAATATACCTCACAGGCAAGCCCTCTCTCAGAGGATCTTATGTCTCTCCACTGTTGCAGCAGTCAATTCCACTCTTCTCATTCCCAAAGAGAGAGGAATACAATTATTAATAGTTCATTGTTCCATTGGGACTTGAGAAATGAGCCATAATAATAACATTAATAAAGATAGACAAGCATCTAAAAGATTTTTACCACAATCAGATATTTTAATTTCATGAGTTAACCAAGAATATATGCCATCCTGGTGAAATTTGCTTTGAAGTCTTGTTTAAACTTTGATATCTTCTATACAGTTTGAAGTCATTTAAAGTGTTTTTTTTTAGCTTTTGTTATTGAAGGCATACAATTCTAAAAGACCCAGTGGTCTAGTCTGTAATGAAAAGAGCCATGAAAGGGAAATGATGGGAGATTCCCAAATGCAAAAGTGAAACAACATGGCAAGTTAAAAAAAATGAAATGTATTTCTATTTGTGGGATTTTAATCAATACATTTCTTTGGCATTCTTTGCCTGCAAGCCAATTTTGAAATGGGTTATTTGCATCTAGATTGAGGCCTATAAAATATCTTATATAGTAAAGTTGGAATAGTTTCTATTAGAAGAAAACAACTTAATAAGAACAGGACCATGTCAAGAATTCTATAGATTCTTACTGTATGATGCCATGAAACATGCACAAGATTAAAAATTCAGAAACATGACTACAAATCCCTTAGGCTCTATGATCTCAGGAAAGTCTCTGGATGTCCATTCATTCAGAGAGCAAGCATTCTTTTTACTAAACATTGGGCTTGAATTTTACTAAACATTGGAGTTGAATGGAAGAATGAACGGAACATAGAAACTGCAATCACAATTCCCTGGAGAAAACTGATAAGCATGATAACTTTTATGTGATGTAATAAATTCTGTGTGTGGGCATCCTTCGAGCTGTTCACGGTTTCCTTCCAGGCAGATTGCACTTACCACCCCCTGGGAAAATGTATGTGTTCATATGACTTGCTTTAACCAAGGAAAAATGAGCAAAAGTGACTAAAGTTATTTCTGGCAAGGAGACTTAAGTGCCAGTTTATGATTTCTTATGTTCCTTTCTCTCCGATATGCAATCGTGGAAATACTTGTCAAGATAGAATTTTCATCACCCTTAGTCTCTTCTGACCTAAACACCTCCCAAAAGGCTCTACCTCCCAACACTGTTGCATTGGGGATTAAGTTTCCAATGCATAAAATTTGGAAGTTACAGATTCAAACCATAGAAGATAGATAAAGAACATATATCTGTGTATGCATATATTTACTTGCAAATTATTATTTTTCCTGAACCATTTAAGTCAGAAACATGATCTTCATTTACATCTTTATATTATATTTACTAAGAATGATGACACTCTCTTACATAACCAGAGTACAGTGATAAAATCAGGAAATTGTATAGTAATAAAATACCATTTTCTAGTTCATAGGCCGTACTCTAATGGTTTTCAGTTGTTCCAACAGTGACCTTTAAAGCTGTTTTTCTGCTGGCCCAGGATCAAATTTGGGATCATACATTGCATTTAGTTGTCATGTCTTTTTAATCTAGAAGTTTCTTAACCTTTCTTGACGTTCTTGGCCTTGGTATTTTTGAAGAGAATATGAAAGTTGTTTTGCAAACTCTCAATTTGAGTTTGTCTAATATTTTCTCACAATTAGATGTAAGTTATCTATTTTCATGAGGAATGCCATCAAAGTGGTGTTGTGTCATTCTTGATGCATCACATCAAAAGTTATGTGATATTGGTTTTCTAACATTGGCATAAACTTTGAACATTTGCTTATGGTAGGATCTGTTGAATGTGCTATGGGGAAATATTTTGGGATTAAGTAAACATCTTGCTCCCTGACAAATTTCTGCCATTAGTTTTAGTGTACATTAATAGTCCTCTAACTTCATCTGTCCATCTATGTTTATTGGTTGGTATTTAACTGAGAACCTCGCCTTCTTTCCCTTTATGTATGTAGGTGTCTGTGTGTATATAAATATATATACATATATATATATATATATATATATATATACACACACACACACACACACACACACACACACACATATATATGCATTAATTCGTTCATTCCATCTATACTCAGTAGGCTATATTCCATTACTATCATTATTTATTTTGACGTTCAAATTAAACCAAATTTAATCAATGGGACTTCCTTCAGTTGGCTTCTGTGTTTTCTTGGTATATGTCCATCATAATTTTACCATGTCCTTACTTGCTAGCAGACAATATATTGAGGCTCATCTTGTACTTATTCTGCCCCAGCTTTAGAATCAGCCTTTTTTCCGGGATCCTTAGTTCATTTTAATGGAGAAGTATATTTAGAAACCAAAGTCTATGTATACAATGTCTTGATTGCTTTTGAGATATCATGAAAACATACTCTGCAAGGTTTTAGTCTTCTGAAATTTGTTAAGATTTCATCTTTAGATAATAATAGAGCAACTAGGACTATGCTTGCCCTCCTTTCATAAATAACTAGAAAAATAGAAAAAGTATATAAAACAATTATTTTTAGATACTGGACAACAACCAATACAGGACTCAGATCCCTGAGAGAGGTAAAACCCATGAGATGAGCCCTTAATCATTTTGGCATCTTCTTTGAAGATCCTTGTCATATCTTGGTATAGGAAGAGGAATTAAAGGCAAAGCCCAGCAGTTTTGTTAAGTAAAGAGGACAGAGGGGCCAGGCATGATGGCTCGTGCCTGTAATCCCAGCACTTTGGGAGGCCAAGGTGAACAGATTACCTGAGGTTGAGAGTTCAAGACCAGCCTGATCCACATGGAGAAACCCTGTCTCTACTAAAAATACAAAATTAGCCATATGGTAGTGCATGCCTATAATCTCAGCTACTGGGGAGGCTGAGGCAGGGGAGTCACTTGAACCTGGGAGGTGGAGGTTGCAATGAGCCGAGATTGCGCCATTGCACTCCAGCCTGGGTGACAGAGCAACATTCTGTCTCAAAAAAAAAAAAAAAAAAGATGAAAGTTCAGAGAAACCAATGTGGGTAGACTTCTGTGTCAAAGTTATGGATAAAAGGGCTACAGAAATCTGTGTGATGGTCTCCTTGAGAATGTTACAAACTCAAGAAGGTCAACATATTTCAAGCATGATACATGTAAGTAAAACTATACCAGAACACTGCATAATCAATTTTCCTAACAAAAAGTGAGGAATAAAAAAATTTGAAATCAACCAAAGGAACAAAAAGGGACAGTGCCTGAAGAATAATAAAGATAAGAAAACGACAGGCTTCTTATCGAAAAGTACATGAGTCAAAAGATAATAGAAAAACACTGTAAAATCATGAAAAGAAAAAAAAAACTGTCATCTTAGAATTTTAGATCTATCAATAATGTCCTTCAAAAATAAAGGCAAAATAAGTTTTCAAAGAAAAGTAGAAATAATATCTCAAATTCTTACCTGTACTACCATAGTAAAGAAAGTTTGTAAAGTCAAGAGAAAATGATACCAGATGGAAATTTTCATCTACATAAATGACTGAAGAGTTCCAAAGAAATGGCACTTGCACTTTTTCCTCATTTTTATATTTCATTAAATGAATTTTTAAATTAACTGATTATTTAAGTCAAAAATAATACTAATGAGTGAGGCATTTATATTGCTGCTAGAAATAAAATGTACGGCACCAATAGCACAAATGATAAAAAAGGAGAAATGGAAATATATCATTGAAAGATCTTTACATAGTTCTTATATTGCTGAAAAGTACAATATATAGAATATTATTTGGAGGTAGTATAATAACGTAGAGATGCATATTGTAAATCCTATAGAAACCTTAAAAGGCATCTTAAAAGTATGGATAAAAATCCAATGATGGCTGGGTGCAGTGGCTTATGCCTATAATCCTAGCACTTTGGGAGGCCAAGGTGGGTGAATCACCTGAGGTCAGGAGTTCGAGGCCAGTCAAGCCAACATGGTGAAGCCCAGTCTCTACTAAAAATACAAAAATTAGCCTGGCATGGTAGTGCATGTCTGTAATTCAAGCTACTTGGAAGGATGCAGCAGGAGAATTGCTTGAACCCAGTAGGCAGAGGTTGCAATGAGCCAAGATCACACCACTGTACTCCAGCATGGACAACAGAGTGAGACTGCATCTGAAAAAAGAAAATCCAATGATGAGAGAATACTAGGGAAGATGGCAGATAGGAGACAGGACTGACTTTCAGCTCTCACTTGGATGGACAGAATAGCATGTGGAGACACACTGTGGACTTTTGCTCCAGGTACCACCACAGAAACACACCAGAACATCCAAAAGAATTAACAGATCTTTGAAAGAAGTGGCACTGCAAATTCCACAAGACAGGAGAAAAACTCTGCTGCTCTCTTGAAACCACCACCTTCTGGCTGGAGGCCAGCCAACTCAGAACATCACAGCAACTCATGAAAGAATAATCCTGCTCTAAGGAAGGAAAAATAAAAGCTAATTCCACATCCTGGCTAACCAGTGGTCCCAAGTCTGTCCACATGACAACCTCGCTGCTAGCATAATGAGCATTTGAGAAAGCCAGCACACTAAACGTATCTACAACCAAGGACTCCCACACAGTCTATATTACTCCCCTGTCATCTCCACCAGAGTAGGTGAAGGAGGAGTGCATCACATCAAGGGACCACACCATGGGAAAAAGTAATCTGAACAGCAGTCCTTGAGTTCCAGATTTTTTCACTGTAATAGTCTACCCAAATGAGAAGGAATCAGAAAAGTAATTCTGATGATAGGACAAAACAAAGTTCTATAACTCCCTGAAAAGACCACACTAGCTCCCTAGCAATGGATCCAAATCAAGAAATCTCTGAGTTGTCAGATAAAGAATTCAGAAGGTTGATTATTAAGCTACTCAAGGATATAGCAGAGAAAGGCAAAACCAATTTAAAGAAATTAAAAATATATATATGATATGAATGAATAATGCTTCAGAGAAATAGATATCATTTAAAAAAATCACAACTTCTATAAATAAAAGACACACTTAAAGAAAGAAAAATGCACTGGAAAGTTCAACAATAGGATTGAACAAGTAGAAGAAAGAACCTCAGAGCTAAAGACAAGGCTTTCAAAGCCTTTCAAATGTAAAACAAGCCTTTTGCATTAACCCAATCAGACAAAGTCAAAGAGAAGAATTTTTAAAAATGAACAAAACCTTCAAGAAATTTGAGGCTATATTAAATAGCCAAATGTAAGAATAATTGATACTCCTGAGGAAAAAGACAAATCTAAGAATTTGAAAAACATATTTGAGAGAATAATCAAGGAAAACTTCCCTGGTCTTGCTAGAGATCTAGACATCCAAATACAAAACGCCCAGAAAATTCACTGCAGAAAGATCATCACCCAGGCATATAGTCACAGGGTTATTTAATGTCAAGATAAAAAATCTTAAGAGCTGTGAGGCAAAATCAGCAGGCAATTTGTAAAGGAAAACCTATCAGATTAACAGCAGATTTCTCAGCAGAAACCCTACAAGCCAGAAGGGATTGGGGTTCTATCTTTAGCTTCTTCAAGCAAAATAATTTCCAGCCTAGAATTTTGTATCCAGCAAAACTAAGCTTCATAAATAAAAGAGAGATGAAGTCTTTTTCAGACAAACACATACTGAGAGAATTCGCTGCTACCAAGCCAGCACTACAAGAAATGCTAAAAGGAGATCTAAATCATGAAACAAACTCTCAAAACACACCAAAATAGGACCTCCTTAAAGTATAAATCTCACAGGGCCTATAAAACAATAACATAAGGACCAAAAAACCTGGTATTCAGGCAACAACTAGCACAATGAATAAAACAATACCTCATATCACAAAACTAACATTGAATGTAAATGACCTAAGTGCTCCACTTAAAAGACACAGAATGGCAGAACAGATAAAACTCCCCCAACCACGTATCTGCTGTCTTCAAGAGGCTCACCTAACACACAAGGATTCACATAAACTTAAGGCAAAAGAAGTGGAAAAAAATATTCCATGCAAATGAACACCAAAAGTGAGCAGAAGTAGTTATTCTTATATCAGACAAAACAGACTTTAAACCTGCAACAGCTAAAAAAGACAAAAAGGGACTTATATAATGATAAAAGGACTAGTCCAAAAGGAAAATATCACAATCCTAAACATATATGCACCTAACACTGGAGCTCCTGAATTTATAAACAATTGTTACGAGACCTAAGATATTAGACATACAGCAACACAATAATAGTGGGAGACTTCAATACTCCACTGACAGCACTAGACAGGTCATGAAGACAGAAAGTCAACAAAGAAACAACGGACTTAAACTATGTCCTAGAACAAATGACCTTAACAGATATTTACAGAACATTTTACCCAACAACTGCAGAATATATATTCCACTCATCAGCATTGATGATTTGTGGCCTATCATATGGTATATCTTGAAACATTCTCCAAAATAGACCATATGATAGGCCACAAATCAAGTCTCAATAAATTTAAGAAAACCAAAATTATATCAAGTACCATTTTAGACCACATGGAATAAAACTGGAAATTAACTTCAAAATGAACCCTCAAAACTATACAAATAGATGGAAATTAAATAATCTGCTCCTGAGTAATCTTTAGGTTAACAATAACATCAAGGTGAAAATTTAAAAATTATTTGAACTGAATGATAATAGAGACACAACTTATCAAAACCTCTGGGACACAGCTAAAGTGATGCTAAAAGGAAAGTTCATAGCTTTAAATGCCTCCATCACAAAGTCTGAAAGACCACAAACAGACAATCTAAGTTCATACCTCAAGGAACTAGAAAACAAGAATAAACCAAACCTAAACCCGGAAAAAAAAAAAAAAAAAAAAAAACAGGTCAGAACAGAACTAAATGAAATTGAAACAAACAAACAAAAATATAAATGAAACAAAAAGCTAGTTCTTTGAAAAAATAAAGTTGATAGACTATTAACAAGATTAACCAAGAAAAGAAGAAGATGCAGATAAGATCAATTAGAAATAAAATGGGAGATATTACAACCAAAACCACAGAAATACAAAAGATCATTTAAGGCTACTATGAACACCTTTACAGACACAAACTAGAAAATATAGGGAGGATGGATAAATTATTTGAAATATACAACCCTCCTAGACTAAATCAAAAAAAATAGAAACTCTGAGCAGACCAATAATAAGTAGCACGATTGAAATTGTAATTTAAAAATTGCCAATAACAACAAAAAAGTCCAAGATAAAATGGATTCACAGCTGAATTCTATCAGGCATTCAAAGAATTGGTACTAACCTTACTGAAACTATTTTAAAAAATAAATAAAAATAAAAATAAATAAATCATTCTATGAAGTTAGTATCACCCTAGTACCAAAACCAAGAAAGGACATAACAAAAAAAGAAAACTACAGACGAACATCCCTGATGATCATAGATGCAAAAATTCTCAACAAAATACTAGCTAACCAAATCCAACAGTATATCAAAAAGATAATACATCATGATCAAGTGGGTTTCATACCAGAGATGAAGGGACGGTTTAACTTACACAAGTCAATAAATATGATACATCATATAAACAGAATTAAAAACAAAAATTGAAGATTATCTCAATAGATGCAGAAAAAGTATCTGATAGAATCCAGCATCTCCTTATAATTAAAACTATCAGCAAAATTCACATAGAAGAGACATACCTCAAGGTAATAAAAGCCATATATGACAAACCCACCTCCAAGATTATACTGAATGGGAAAAAGTTGAAAGCATTCCCCCTGAGAACTGGAACAAGTCAAGGATGCCCACTTTCACCACTTCTAATGGAAATAGTGCTGGAGTCATATAGCCATAGCAATGAGACAGGAGAAATTTTTTAAAAAGGCATCCAAAATCAAACTGTCACTGTTCACCTGTGATATGATTGTATACCTAGAAAACCTTAAAGATTCATCCAAAAAGGCCATAGATCTGATAAATAAATTCAGTAAAGTTTCCAGATACAAAATTAATGTACACAAATCAGTAGAACTGATATATACTAACAACTACCAAGCTGAGAAGCAAATCAAGAACTTGACCCCTTCTACAACAACTGAAACAAAAAAATAAAATACTTAAGAATATACTCAACCAAGGAGGTAAAAGATCTCTGCAAGGAAAACAGCAAAATACTTCTGAAAGAAATCACAGATGACACAAACAAATAAAAACACCCTCCATGCTTGTGGTTGGATAGAATCAGCATTATAAAAATAAATCTGGAAGCATCACGTTACCCAATTTTAAACTATACTACAAGGCTATAGTTACCAAAACAGCATGGTACTTGTATAAAAATAGGCACATAGACCAATGAAATAGAATAGAGAACCCAGAAATAAAGCCAAATATTTGAAAACTCAGAATAGAGAACCCAGAAATAAAGCCAAATACAGCCAATAGATCCTCAACAAAGCAAACAAAAACATAAAGTGGGGAAAGGACATTCTGTTTAACAAATGGTGCTGGAGTAATTGGCAAGCCACAGGTAGAAGAATGAAGCTGGATCCTCTTCTCTTACCTTATACAAAAATCAACTAAAGATGGATTAAAGACTTAAATCTAAGACCTGAAATCATAAAAATTCTAGAAGATAACATCGGAAAGACTCTTCTAGACAGTGGCGTAGGTAAAGAGAATCCAAAAGCAAATGCAATAAAGACAAAGATAAACACATGGGATTTAATTAAACTAAACAGCTTCTGCATAGCAAAAGAAAAACAGCAGAGTAAAATGGATAACCCACAGAGTGAAAGAAAATATTTGAAACTATGCATCCAACAAATCAGCAAGAAAAACTAATAACTCCATCAAAAAGTAGGCAAAGGACATAAAGACAATTCTCGAAAGAAGATATACAAATTGCCAAAAAACATATGAAAAAATACTCAAAATCACTAACTATCAGAGAAATGCAAATTAAAACCACAATGAGATACTACCTTATTCCTGCAAGAGTGGCCATATTAAAAAAAATAAAATTAAAGAAAAAAAACAGGTGGTGGAAATGGAACACTTTTACAGTGTTAGCAAGAATGTAAATTAGTACAATCACTATGATAAAACAGTATGGAGATTCCTTAAAGAACTAAAAATAGAACTACCATTGTATCCAGCAATCCCACCACTGGATATCTACCAAGAGGAAAATAAGTAATTATATGAAAAAGACTGTGGCACACACATGTTTATAGCAGCCCAATTCACAATTGCAAAAATGCCCATCAACCAAAGAGTGGATAAATAAAATGTGGTGCATATATACCATGGAATACTTCTCAGCCATAACAAGAAACAAAATAATGACACTTGCAGCAACTTGAATGGAGTTGAAGACCATCATTCTAAGTGAAGTAATTAAGAAATGGAAAACCAAATCTTGTATGTTCTCACTCATAAGTGGGAGTAAACTATCAGGTCACAAATGCATAAGAATGATACAATGGACTTTGGGAAGTTGAGGAAAGAGGGAGGCTGGTGAGAAATAAAAGACTACACATTGGGTACAGTATACACTGTAAAATAGTTGCAATTTATTTTAAAGAAAAAATAATGTATCAATATTTGCTCATTAATTTTGCAAATGTACCACAGTAATGTAAGATAATAATAGATTAAATTATGAAGTGGGGGTGAATAATAGAATGATATTGGAACTTTGTGTACTGTATGCTCATTATTTTCATTTCAATCTGAAACTCACTAGCTAAAGGAATATGCTAATTTTAAAAATAAAATAATAAATATTTCATAAAAGCAAAAAAATCCAATGGTAAAAATAAATTGTAATATGAAATATTGGCCAATTAATGTGAAGAGAACAGGAAAGAAGAAAAAAAGATTTTAAGAGAGCAAGATAATGAGTTTAAAGCTAACTATAAAATAAATTGCATTATAAGTTAATAATTTGAACTCTCCAATTCCTTGCCACCATGACTGACTGCTTCTCTGTAATTTTACATACTTTCTTGTATGACTCTATCTACCCCTCTGGGTTAAATCCACTTGCTTGATTTTAACACCCAAATCTTGAGTATTACCTCTTCATAGGAAGATTTAATTAGGTTACATTCCTACTTAAAAACTGTATGTTGTATTAATAAAGACAGAAAACTACATTTTATTCTAGTCTCACAGAACCTCTAATAGCATATCATTGTTGATATTCATACCGCCAGAGTTTAATATACAATGAAAATTTCTCAGAAATCAGAGAATGGGTTTTATATGGATTTTCCCTAGGACTTTCTATTAGGTGGTCAATAAATATTTGTTGGTTATTTTGTCTACTAGTAAATGCATAAGAATCTCATTTCTGTAGCTGACCAGGTGGAAAAATTACAGACACACAAGTTTTGCTGTTTTGTTTTGTTTTGTTTTGTTTTTTGGCTCTTATTCTTGTAAAACTAGAAAGGAAAACAAAACAAAAATCTCTGACTCTATAATCATTTCTTCTGGTAAAAGTGAAAATAAGTATATTATGCGTGGTTGACTATCCCTTTCACAAAATAAAAATTTATTTAAAAAAAGAATGCATTCCTATGAATCCCTTACTTACAAACAGAAAACAGAATCTTTTTAATTATATATCTACGTTATCAATTCAGGGATATGCATGTTCCTTACACTTCACTTAGTTTAATGCACTAGTATTAATTAAAATTTAAGTTTAACTCATTCTCCAGAAAATCAAAGATTTGAAAGAGAATAATTTTATTTATTTGCTTCATATTATCAGAAGTAGTTACTACTTGAACAGTGAGCAAAATGGTTTACTTAAGGTTGAGGCTATTATTCATTTAGAATTGAGGTGAAGATACAATACTTTGTAGGCAAAGAAAGCAATTTAGTAAGACTGTTCCATCTCATTCAGATTTCAATAATGTATTTTTATTAAATAATGGGGAAAAAAAACACTGTGAATGAAAAGGCATCAATAACCTTGTCCACTATTTTGGTTAAGGGAATTTGGAAATGTAATTTTTCCCCAAGATTGCTGTTAACATCTGCCATTTATAATCTTTTAGCATGGTACTCCATGATGTTTAATGATTTGACTTTTTAAAAAAGTTACTCTTTTCTAATCAGAAAAGCAACACATCTTTTTGTTACACAATTTGGAAAATGCAGAAACTATTAAGAAGAAAATGAAAATCACCCATTATCCTATCACCCTGAGGAGTTTTTGTAACATTTCATGCATATGGATGTGGACTTTGCCACACAGGCTCACGCTGCATAGCAGCCAAGAATTCAAATGCCAGGAAGGTGACATCCACGAGTGCAACAGGTCAGGGGTAAAGGTCAGGGGGAGTGTGGCCAGCCGGAGAGCACCTGCCAGGTCTAGGGGCCCAGGCTTCCCAACTCCAGCTGATTTCTGCTCCCAGATTATGTGCCATGAATGCTACCCAATATCTAGGATTTTACCTGAACATACAATTGTTTAAAAGTAAAATATCCTAATTGTAAAATATTGGAAATGAATTTAAATAATTAACACCATATGAGGCAAACTAATCTACAGACTAGAATCTACCAGAGAGCTCATCTACCATTTCTACAATTACACTTTCCTTTCCTGCCTTTGTCTCTTAACTTTACCAACTGAGCATTTCCCGCATGTCATTAAATAGTCTTTGTACTTGTAAACAACAACTTTTATGGAAATTCAGGATTATATAACAGGCACATGCCATTATTTATACAGCCACATCCCTAATATTTGGACATTACATTGTTTGTTATTCTTACCGATGCTGTGATGAACATTCTTACATATAAACCTTTGTGTAAAAATCTATCTATATCTGTATTATTAACTTCTAAAAGGCACATTACAAAGTTCAATTACGGGTAACATTTTAGAGGTAAATATATCTAAATTACTTTCAAAATCATTTCACCAATCTTTAACTCCCATAGCAATGTTTTTGAGAACACCATACCTCCAGCAGCCTATTATTTTGCATTATTTTTTGCTTTTAATTGTAGAAATTTAACAGATGAAAATGATATCTTAATAATATTTCTTAATTTACTTAATGTTTGGGATTAGACTTTGAGCTAGGAACACTGAGAACATTTTTCTCTTTCCTGGAATTACTGTATTTCATAAACCAACAATAACTTATGAGGAAAACAATTACCAAGACAAAACAGTTGTTCATTAATAATTACCATACCATGAACTAAGTATACGTCACCTTGCCAGAATGTAGTTTAATGCTCACATACATTCCATTTCTTTCATTTATTCAGCTTTGGGGACTGATTAAACCAAGAAACAGCTAAGGAAAACTACGTTTTTGAAGAGTAAATGACAATGCATATTTCAAAGTGTAAATGTCTCTTGCTTTGCAGGGCCAATACATTTCAGCAAAATTGGCTATAAAGTGAATCATGTTTCCCTGCAGACTTTTGATATAAAATGAGCAATATGTTGTTTTAGCAAGGAAAAAAATGACTAACTTGAGTAATAAAAATAGCTTCAGTATAAATAAAGATTACCAGGTTGTGGCATGCTACATGGATTCATTTGCTCATTCAACAGATATTTGAGAGGCTACCATGTGCCAGGCCTCATGTCAGGGACTCAGGATTCAACAGACAGACACTAAGACTATATGTCATACCTTATAGTGCTTCTCAAGCTGCAAGTTCACATCTCACTGGAGGGACTTGTGTCTCATGCAAAGGGCCAAATTTGGTGTCATTTTGTCCCCAGTTTCCAGGATGAGCTGTCCTCTGCCTATGCTCCAATTGTGATGTATAATAAAATTAACATGCAATGGTGCAGTTTGCAGGCTGTGTCTGTATGCAGTATATGTCATGTACTCTTAGATTAAGAAGTTGATTTCATTAGGCAATTTATCACTTTGGAGAGAGATCCAAGATGGCGGATTAGCAACAGCTCAGCAATGTAGCTCCCAGTGAAAACACAGAGAGCGAGTGGACGCTACACTTTCAGACAAATTTTTGTTGCCCACAGACTGGGAGATTCCCAGCAGAGGAGCCACACGGGTCACCAGTGCGACTTTTTTGGCCGGCGCGACTGTTTTGCCAGCACTCTGGCCCGGCGCTTCTCGGTGCGGAGTATACGGGACAGGGTGCCCTGTGAGTCGGGCCCAGCTGGTCCCATCCCCACAAGGAGAACAGCAATTGGAAACGCTGAGGACTGAGAGTTTCACAGCAAACACAGCCGAACCGGGAAGGTCCAGCTCTGTGGGGAAGGGGCGTCCGCCAAAGGAAAACTAAGAAACAGAAAAAACTTCATCACTGGGCAGAGAGAGATCCAAGATGGAAGATTAGCAACAGCTCAGGATTGTAGCTCCCAGTGAAAGCGCAGAGAGCGAGTGGACGCTGCAATTTCAGACGAATTTCTGTTGCCCACAAACTGGGAGCTACCCAGCGGAGAAGCCACACGGGTCGCCAGCGCGACTCTTTTGGTCGGCACTGCACGGCGCTTCTCAGTGCGGAGTATACGGGACTGGGTGCCTTTGAGTCGGGCTTAGCTGGTCCAATCCCCACAAGGAGAACAGCAATTGGAAGTGCTGAGGACTGAGAGTTTCACAGTAAGCACAGCTGAACCCGGGAAGGCCTAGCTCTGTGGGGAAAGGGCGTCTGCCAAAGGAAAACTAAGAAACAGAAAAAACTTCATCAC
>CAUYLG010041815.1:0-10411 GCA_963573385.1 Cacajao melanocephalus
GCCTGGCTGACCTTGTGTCTAAGTTGGCCAAGAAGTCAAGGACTGCTTCTCGGCTTGTTCTCTAGTGAAAGACTGAAGCAGTGGAAGACAGTGTGGTGCTACCTCAAGGACCTAGAAATAGAAATTCCATTTGACCCAGCAATCCCATTACTCGGTATATATCCAAAGGATTATAAATCATTCTATTATAAAGACACATGCACATGTATGTTCACTGAGGCACTGTTTACAATAGCAAAGACCTGGAAGCAACCCAAATGCCCATCGATGATAGACTGGACCGGGAAAATGTGGCACATATACACCATGGAATACTATGCAGCCATAAGAAACGATGAGTTTGTGTCCTTTGTAGGGACATGGATGAACCTGGAAACCATCATTCTCAGCAAACTGACACAAGAACAGAAAACCAAACACCGCATGTTCTCACTCATAGGCGGGTGTTGAACAATAAGAACACATGGACACAGGGAGGGAAGCATCACACACTGGGGTCTGTTGTGGGGAAATAGGGGAGGGACAGCGGGGGTAGGGAGTTGGGGAGGGATAACATGGGGAGAAATGTCAGATATAGGTGACAAGGATGGAGGCAGCAAACCACATTGCCATGTATGTACCTATGCAACAATCCTGCATGTTCTGCACATGTACCCCAGAATTTAAAGTGCAATAAAATATATTTTAAAAAGTAAATTAAAAATGAAGGCAATTAGAAAAGTAAATGAAAGTAAAGCAAGTCAAATTACTTTACAAAATGTAAGCCCCGAAAGTCTGAATTTGCTGGACAGATGCTGCAGACTAATGACTACGCATCTCAGCATCCAAAGCAAAGCACGAGGAACCATCAGCTACCAAACTCTAAGTCAAAATCACCCCTGAGAGCTATTAGTCCAACTGGTAAGACTAACTTTAATTTGCAGGGGGGAATTTTTATATTCTGAAGAATGACTTAATATTTTGAGCACTTTACTCTCTCTCGTGCTGTGGTCCTCTGGTTGCTATTTGACTTTTCTATACAAAAATAGAAGTACCATTTTCTTTTGCGTACCTGGCAAGGCCTGCAGATATTCCCAGCGTGGTTCTGGTAATCTATACATTAGCTCATTTCATAGCGCTTGAGTTAAAAACTGCGCCCTATGCCCTATGGACCATTCTGGATTCCCAACAGGGGAGTTTTAACTACTTTGACAACATGGAAACTTGAAAGGTGTTACTTCTACAGAACGAGAACATGCTGCTAAATTGGAGATAAAAAGGAAATGCAAACTATTCCATAACATTGTGAATTCTTTTTCTTATTTCTGTTTGTTTCTGCCAGTGGTTCTGAGATCTATTGGGCTGCTTATTGGTCATGATGGACTTATATAAAGAGCTTTCAGATTCTGTGGGGCTCAAACCAGCTCCAGTGGAATCTATTTGTTGAGACTATGTTAAGTAACAACGTTTTGGCTAGGGAGTACCTGCTACTTTCCATTAGTTTTATTTTGAGGGAAACAAAAAGCATTTTCATCTCTGACTTGCAGTAGATTTGATTTCTTTGGTTTTAACTCAGAAAGAGTGACTGTGTGGCTTGAGAAATGTTCACGGGAGCTCAAGGGATTAAAGAAAGAAATATCCAAAGTGTAAATATAAAAAAAATAATAAATTTACAGAAAGATATGACATTGGTTACTTTTCATTAAAAAAAAAAGAATTTTTTTTTTGAAATTCTGTTTTTCTTCCAAATGAAGACTGAATATATCCAGTCTACACTGCACATAACTTCCCAAGGAAGTTGTTTCCAACTGCAGACTCTTAGAGGTCACAGCGCACACGTCTGTCTAATCTCTGCCGTTCTGCAGTTGCATGACTATTACTGTTCCTTTAAGTATTTGGAATATTTTTGCAGGAAAGGTGGTTCTTAAATTATCAAAAAATAAACTGAAGAAAATCTACACATCTCTTATTTACAGATTTACATACAACAGATATCTTGCAACCAATTATCTGCCTTGTTTTAAAATGTTACTGAAGTGGCTTCTAAGGATGAATATAATAACAGTACACAGGGCATGAGGCACAGCCAAAGATTCATTGCCCAAGCCACCCATGGACAGGAAGTCACTCCATGCCTATGACTGTGATTTCAGCACCATCCATGGACAGGAAGTCACTCCATGAACTACAGCTGTGATTTCAGCGCCACCCATGGACAGGAAGTCACCCCATGAACTACAGCTGTGATTTCAGTGTCATTAATATGGCACTTGCTATGTAAACACTGTCTGCTGGCAGGTCCTCAGAGTGTATCTGTGTTTTCAGAGCCCCAGCTAAATTGAGGTTCTCATTCCAGAGTGGTCAACAACCCTGCCCTAATGGGAGATGAAGGGGGAGCTGAGTGTGAGCATTTACAGAGCACCTTTCATGGAATGCCTCTTTTACCTGTGGATGGCCTCACGCCTCATTGTTCAATCCACAACCAGGGAGTCCCTCACACGGGAAACATGTTTATACTGGCAGACACCCCTGTGGCTCTTGTCTGACCTGTGCTCAGTTTATGCCTGTCTGGACATTGCTATGGTACTGGGAGCCCAACCTTCTCTCCTCACCAACTGCCTCTCTGGCATCCCAGGAAAAGCCTGGCCTGAGGCCATCCCTGGTTCTTCAAATGGAAAACACAAATTTCAATCCACACCACCACAGCAAACTAGTTCAAAGACTGATTACCTACAGATGCAGGTGGGGAGAGTATACGGAATTGGAGGGCAGTGCTCCATACCCAGGTCACATACAGAGGGATGAGGGTCAGGCAGAGAGAGTGAGTGGAACTAGCAGTATGTATTTAATATGTATGTGTGGCGTGTGTACCTGGGTGTGTGTAAGGGAATAGCGTATGGGGACGGTTTACATACTTTATGTACTTGAACAAAGACCCAAATGGTCCATTTCAAGGAAGCGTGAGGTTCACACCTATAATCCCAGCACTTTGGGAGACTGAGGAGGGCAGATCACTTGAGTCCAGAAGTTTGAGACCAGCCTGGGCAACATGGCAAAACTGTATCTCTACAAAAATAAAAAAAATAAAAAAATTTTTTAAAACCTGGGCATGGTGGCGAGTACCTGTAGTCCCAGCTACTGGGGAGGCTGAGGTGGAAGGGTCATTTGAGCCTGGGAGACGGAGGTTGCAGTAAGCCGAGATCTCATCCCTACATTCCAGCCTGGGTGACAGGGTGAGACTTTTTCTAAAAAGGAAGCCCGGGCAGGAAAGCAGAAGCTCCATCTGCTGAGTGAAAAATGCCTCTAATTCTGAATCTTGAGCCACCAGCTTGAGCCACTTCAGTGTGGTGTATAACTAGAAACCGCGGCAAGGCTGACTGAACCTCTCTTCTGAGAAAGTTAAACTTATATTCAAAATAGGTGCTAAGGCCACACAAAATTGTAAGAATTTACTACAACCTAATAATGTGGACAGTGTTTTTTTTTCATAAGTGTTAATCTGTCTGTCTATTACACACACTCCATTTAGACAAGGTAATGCTATGTGCAATCCGGGACAAGTAATATTCTGAAATGAAATCCATTTGACTGTAGTACGCTACAACCTCCAGAATGTGAACACATCAAAGACAACATTGCCATATTTGTCTTTTAACCTCTGGAGCTCAGCTCCTACCCAGCCACAGAAGGAAGCTCAGTGTGTGTTTCCTGGTTGAAAAATATTGAACAAACTATGGCAGCCTCTCAGATGGCCACCAGCGGTCAACTTCGGTTCTATGTAATGAATGAAAATGTGTGGCGTTTGCTGGGTTCATCCTGGTGTGCTGTGACTTGCATCTTCCTCAGTGTGATGGTTCCTGAAATGCTTCATCATGGGAGGTTTGCAGAGACCACATGATGCCCTGGTGGCTTTTGGGGACTCTCTTGGACTCCAACTTTGCAAAAGTAGATCTGAAACAGGCAGTTATGCATCCTTGATTGTAATTCCAGTCAATAGATTTAAGAAGAGCAGTTCTTGCTATCAATGCTTCTGCCCTCTGGTGACCAAGAGCATCCCACCTGTGACCACAGAGCTTGGAATGCCATGGTAAATCCTAACCTGCTCTTGACACCTCAGGCATTCTGAGTGGTGCTTACACGTGGAGATTTCCCATGGGAAGTTTAGAGTTCAGGCTGCCCACTAACCTGCAAGATGACAGGAGGCTCTTTGACTTCTTTCCAGAAGAAGAAACAATATACGATATCAATACATCTGTGTCTGTCTAGAAAGATATCTAGCAAATTTCTTCACAAAATAGCTTCTCAAGAAAAACAATCCCAAATAGTTTTATCAAGTGCGGAATTCTGGGAAACAGGTCAGTCACAAAGCTGAATGGGATGGGGCACCTTTCACAGAAAAGGGAAAGAAAAAAAGAGAGAAGATCATGATAGAGGGAGAGACACCACACCCAGCACCGCGTGGCTGCCTCACGCTCCACCCAAGCCAGGACTGCCGATACCACAGCCCCTTCATGAAAGTGAAGAGACTCGTCCTCAGGGGGCGGAATTTGACCGAGGTTACACAGGCAGCAAATTACTGACCTAAGATTCTAGCTCCAATCTTCAGATTCCAAAGCCTTCATTCTTTGCTCCACCCTACAACTGCTTCACAAAGCATCCCAAAGTACGGCCAGCAGACAGCAGAGGAGACTGTCAGCAGAGCATCCTGAAGGGATGCTTGGAGCTGCTGAATGTATGATTCAAAAATGAATTCCACGTGTTTGGAGAAGAAGCCCTAACCTCAAAACAAAGGTTGGCCACATTCCAGCCAAGGCAGCACAGAGCAAAGGCCCATGAAGGGAGAGCTGGGCTTTTCTGAACCGCTTTTGCACATGTCGCCATGCCTAGGCCTGCCGTGTTTCATCATCATGCACCATGATGACGTGCATGGTGTGCATGTTCATGTCCTCCTTCACAGCAGAGAAAACGGGCACAGGACCGTCAGGGGACGTGTCCAGGGTCCCACAGCAGGAAGGGCTGGAGCCAGCATGTGGTCCGAGAGGCTGAATATACAAAGAGACAGTGGCTTGACCACCTGTAGAAATGGAACTGTGACCCACAACCTGCAGCAGCCAGCCCAGGAAACCAAGCCATCGCCTGCAGCAGCCAGCCCAGATGCTGGCCTGCTCTCGGTAACACACGAGGTGGGAAGTCAGACCGCTACCTCTAGCCCCAATCTAGGAATCAAGCAACCCGTAAGAGTCAGCCCCAGATGTGCAGGACTTGGGTAATAACTCACAGCTGCCCCAGTTCCTGCCCTGACATCCCATTGAGGACAAACTGAGAAAGACAAACGTGCTACCCTGACACTCACATGGGACGCCCCAATTCTAGTTGCTGTCCCAGCTCCCGGGCCAGTAGCCTCCTTCAGGGCTCACCAGGTGCCTTCTCTTCCACCGGGAAGCTCCCACACCCACCCTGCCGGAGACTTGGCAAAAATGCAAGTGACAGTGGCTGGCTCTTTTGCTCTTACCCCAACTGGGGATAAGCAGCCTCTGTCTGTCCTCATTTGGGTGCCTTCCTCCTTGCCAGGAGTCTGAGAAACTCTCCTGCCCCAGAGTATGAGCTCCACTCACCCTCCTGCCTGCTGTGGGAAGTCAGGAGGGTGAAGGTGAAGCTGGGCCTGGCCCAGAGGTACCCACAGGGATGCCCAGAGCTGCACAAAATTCGCCCGCATTGCCTCTGGGACCAGCTCTGCATGGCTCCAAACCCCTCATTGGAGTCTGCTTTCTGTTACAATAACAGAATACCTGAGATTGGGCAATTTATAAAGAAAAAAAATTGTATTTGATAGTTCTGGAGGCTGGAATTTCATGGCTGGGGGTGCATCAGATGAGGGCCTCCCCACTGCACCATGACTTAGCAGAGCACATCACATGGCAAAGGGCAGGGGCGTTGCCCTGGGGTCTCTCTTCCTCTTTCTACAAAGCTGCCAACGCCATCAGCTCTCCCTAATCACCTCCCAAAGGCCCCACCTCCAAATGCCATCAACATGTGAACTTGAGGAGTAAGGTTCCAGACACACAGGCACACACATGCACACTCCACACACAACACTCAGACTCACACACAACACTCAGACTCACACGCAGTTACACACACAACATACATACACCATGCACACAATACACACACAAACACATGCAAAACACATTCACACACATATGCACACTCCACACACAACACTAACACTCAGACTCATACAGTTACACACACAACATACACCATGCACACAACACACAAACACATGCAAGACACATTCACACACACGCACACTCCACACACAACACTCAGTTACACACATACACCATGCACACAACACAAACACACACATTCACAAACACAGTTACACAAACACACCATGCACACAACACACAACACTCAGTTACACACACAACACACACATTCACAACACACACACAACACATTCACACACACCACTCACTCAGTTACACATACCCACATACACCATGCACACAACACACACTACACAAAACACATTCACACACATGCACACACAACACTCACATTCACAGTTACACAACACACATACACCATGCACACAACACACACACAACACACACAAAACACATTCACATATGCACACTCCACACACAACACATGCATACACAACACACACCTGCACACATGCACACACAACACACATGCAAGTCAAACACATTCACATACATGCACACACCACACACAACATTCACACACAGTTGCACACACACCATGCACACAATGCACACATACACAATACACACAACATTCACACACATGCACATGCCACATACAGCATGCACAGTCACACATAACACATACACCACGCACACAACACATTCACACAACACACACACTACACACCTGCACACAATACACACCACACACACATATGCAACACACAGTCACACATGCATACACCACACACAACAGTCACACATACATGCACACACAACACATACATGCAACACATACATACCACACATTCACACACGGCAAATTTACACAGTACAAACACATGCACATTCACACAATTTGCATACAACACATACACACAAGTCTCACACATGCACAAACACACACATACACCACACACAACATACACATTCACTTACCACATACATACACCACACTTACACATTCACACACGCAAAACGCACATATACCACACATTCACACACATCTACACATAACACACATACAGCACACACATATTCACATGCCACATTCAACCCAAACAACACATGCAACACACACATTCATATACAACATATACATTCACACACCACATAAACAAACATACACATACACACACAACACACACATTCACACACACCACCCCAGTGTCCTCCCCTGCACTCCCCCTTCCCTTCACAGGCTGCTTAATAACACAGCCTCGCTGCCTGTAATCTAAGCCCAAATCGCAGGACCTTCAGAGGACAGTCCCTCAGTGGAGAAGCCAGTTGGAAAAGAAGCAAGTGCCTGGCAGCCACACAGTAAAATCTCAGGCAAGTTTTTCTTTTTTGGATAAACTTTTAAACCAGGAAAAGAGGCGCGTGGCCCCGCTGCTTCTATCCCGAGGCTGCATCCAGAGCCCACGTGCCACCCCCCCCCCGGGTCTGATGGCGAGGGCCGCCCAGCAGTGCTGAGCCCCAGGTCAGGAGTGCTGTGGCCAGAGCTGTGTGGACAAAATGTCAGTAAGTTGGCCCCACTTGAAAACGTGATAAAAGTCTGAAACTGACATTACAGGATACGACTGCAGCTTGGTTTTCTGTAACAGGGAACGGGGTGGACATGGCAATACTCAGCTTCTTTCACCATTTTCGCCTGTCCTAAATTGTGTGAGTTAAAACCCTGCTCTTCATCCTTCACTCCCACTTCATCCAATGTCTTTCTTGGCCACTGAACATGACTTCACACAACTTTTTATTTTTTAACTCAGAGCAATTGAGAATATCAGAGAAAGGGAAATTCCTCAATGGCACCAGATGATCCATTAAAGAACAATACAAAACCAACAGGTGTATTACATTGCCAGAAGTTTCCAGCCCAATTTTATGAACTGTGACCCCTTTCCACATTAGAGAAGGCAGACAGATAAGTACTTGGATAGACAAATCAATAAATAGAGAGACAAAGCCAAACTTTGACGATCTGCATTAATGGAAAGATCGGTAAAGATAAGTCAAAACCACAAAGTACCCAAATCTCAGTTAAGATTTTACAATTTATGTCAACTTTCCATCAAAGTTTATAGGAATATATCGAAGTGGGGGAGGAGGAGGAAGAGAGAAATACAATCTTTTTTAAAAACAATGCTTAAATACCTTTGTTTTTTCCTTTCTTCTGTAAGTACACGTGTTTTAAAGCAGCAATCCTCGTGAACCAAACATTTCTAGTTTGGAGTCACACGCACCTGATTCAAATCTGAATTGAGCAACTGAATTAGCAGTGAAGCCTTGGAGAAGCGACTTAAATATCCTAACCTAATCTTCTTTTTCTAGAAAGAGAATAATAGTCCTACCTCTCAGGGTGTGGGCATCAGCCAGGCACAGGGTAGACACTCGCCAACCACAGGGTTGACTGTGAGGGTGGGCAGTGCCTGCAAGCAGTGCTTTCTAAACAAGCAAAGGCAACTCATAAACACGCCAGACCCACAGTTCCTACCACCAAAGCCACGCTCGTGGCACGGCAGTAGATAAGAGGGTGTGCATCTTCCCTCCCCCTCCACATGGATTCCAAACGGTGCTCTGAGAATGTCCCACTGTCTGAGTGCCCTTGCATTAATGAGATTTAGCATGGCTACAAACAGGAAGGACCAGGAAGCAACAGTGTTCCTATCTGGGTTTCTACAGTATAGAAGGGACTGTCCTGCGTCTATGGGGGACAGCAGGGAACAGGCGGCGGAAAAGTGTTAGCCAGGGCTCAGAGGACCCTAATCCAAGTGCACCTCCATTTCAAAGGGGTGCAGATGTTCTAGAAACTGAAATTGGACCTCCTTGAGTTCCAATTTCCTTTATTTGCAAAGAGCATCATCCTGAGTTATCTTTAAAGCCCTGGCATGGGCTTTGAAGTCAGAGAGATGTGTTTTGAGCCATGGTCTATATTGCTATTTAGCAGACACGTGAGCTCGGGTAACTGGTTTACATTCCTGAGCCTCGCAGTCCCCTTTTGAAAATCCCCTTACCCGATACCATTGCTATGGAAACAAATAATAGACATAAAATACACAGCCCTAAGAGCTCACTAGACGATAGCTGCTATCACTGTCATCGGCATCTCCATTATCATGACGATGATGATTACAAACCCAAATAATTAAGACACAAAGAAGAAAAAACACACTGAGCTGACTCCCGGACCTGGCACTTCTTAAACCTTGGCTGTTCTTATTATCAGAGCATCTCGGTACTCCCTGCCCAGCCCTCCATGGCTGTCTAGAGGCCAGCAGTCCCTCTGTAAATTGTGTCCTTTCTCGTTAGTAGGAGCCCCCTTGCAGGGAGATCAGAGCCAGAGGGAGAGGCAGCTCTCTGGATGAGGCCAGTCCCAGACAGCAGGAGGCAGGAGAGTACTTGCCTGGGAGGGAAAGATGGGGCCGGGAGGATTGGACACTTGCTGAAATCTCCCAGCCTGAGCACCTGCTGAGAGGAGATGCCGGCCACTCCGCATTCAACCCCCGTGACACCTTCAGCCCCTCTGCCTGGTCTCCTTCCTGCTCTCTGCCTGGCCCTCGACCTGGAGTCCCTGTGCCACTCCTTGTCTTTGGCCTCGAAACCTGTGGTATCTTCCCTTCAGCTCCTCCTGTCTCTTCCACCCACAGGTGTCCCCTCCAAATGCCCATTGTATTAGTCCATTCACACGCCACTATAAAGACTGGGTAATTCATAAAGGAAAGAGGTTTAGTTGACTCACAGTTCAACATAGCTGGGGAGGCCTCAGGAAACTTGCAATCATGGCAGGAGGCAAAGGGGAAGAAAGGCATCTTCTTCCCAGGGCGGCAGGAAGGAGCAGTGCAAGCAGGGGAAATGCCAGGCACTTATAAAACCATCCAGTCTCCTGAGACTCACTCAGTATCACGAGAACAGCACGGGGGAAACCACCCCCGATCCGATCACCTGCAGCTGGCCCCGCCCTTCACAGGTGGGCATTATGGAGATTACATTCTCAGTGAGACTTGGGTGGAGACAGAACCAAACCATATCACCTATCCTGTCTCTCGGAGCTTGACTCCCACGCTCGCTGCACCTTCTCCCCTCCCCTCCGCTTCCCTCCTCTCCTCTCCTCCCATCTCTCCCCTCCCCTCCGCTTCCCTCCTCTCAGATCGGACGACGTCGGGGAGGGAAAGAGTGTCAAGTCGTGGGGGGGGGGGGGGGGGGGGGGGGGGGGGGGG
>CAUYLG010041817.1:0-102059 GCA_963573385.1 Cacajao melanocephalus
GATATTGGCTGTAGGTTTGTTGTAAATAAGCTTTTATTGTTTTGAGATATGTTCCTTAGATACCTAGTTTATTGAGAGTTTTTAGCGTAAAGGGCTGTTGAATTTTGTCAAAGGCCTTCTCTGCATCTATTGAGATAATCATGTGGTTTTTGTCTTTGGTTCTGTTTATGTGGTGGATTACATTTATAGACTTGCATATGTTGAACCAGCCTTGAGTCCCCAGGATGAAGCCTACTTGTTTGTGATGGATAAGCTTTTTGATATGCTGTTGCAATCCATTTGCCAGTATTTTATTGAAGATTTTTGCATCCATGTTCATCACAGAGATTGGCCTGAAGTTTTCTTTTTTTGTTGAGTCTCTGCTGGGTTTTGGTATCAGGATGATGTTGATCTCATAAAATGATTTTGGAAGGATTCCCTCTTTTTGTATTGTTTGGAATAGTTTCAGAAGGAGTGGTACCAGCTCCTCTTTGTACTTCTGGTAGAACTCGGCTGTGAACCCGTCTGGACCTGGACTTTTTTTGGTTGGTAGGCTATTAATTGCTGCTTCAACTTCAGCCCTTGTTATTGGTCTATTCAGGTTTCAACTTCTTCCTGATTTAGGCCTGGGAGGGTGCAAGTGTCCAGGAATTTGTCCATTTCTTCCAGGTTTACTGGTTTATGTGCATAGAGTCGTTTGAAGTAATCTCGGGTTGTAGCGTGTATTTCAGTGGAATAGGTGGTGATATGCCCTGTATTGTTTTTTATTGCAATTATTTGATTCTTCTTTCTTTTGTTTTTTATTAATCTGGCTACCAGTCTGTCTATTTTGTTGATCCTTCCAAAAAAGCAGCTCTTGGATTTTTTGATTTTTTGAAGGGCTTTTTGTGTGTGTCTCTGTCTCCTTCAGTTCTGTTCTGATCTTATTCTTGTCTTCTGCTAATTTTTGAATTTTTTTCTTGCTATTATATTTTTATATATTTTCATATATTTTGTATGAAGTGTACTCTAATAGCAAATAAGGTAAATAGCATTTAAAATAGTTAAAGGCAAATTAAATTTCAAAGGGGCTATTATATGAATCATGCATATTTGTTCAACTGGCATACAACGGCAATCTTTCTGGTGAGTAAAAGCTTTTTTATTAGTTCAGGTGATATTATATGGAGCCATAGAAATGGGAAGGCTGTGTTTGTCCTACTTATCCTAAACCCGACTGAAAACAATGCAAACAAAACTTCACGAAACCCTCACCTAGTAACTTTTTATTTTAGAAAGCATTTTAATTTTGAGTATTATTGTTTTTCACTTTCACAGAATATGTGCATTTTGAATATCCTTATTCTTTTATGTTTTTCCATTGAAAATATGTTCTACAATAAATCATTTTGACATTGAATTTTTCCATTTTTTCATTTCTTCTCATCCCAGTTCATGGTTATTTGAAAAGAACAGGTACAATTGCAATGAAAAAAATAATAACTAAATTCATTTTTGAAAACTTCTTTTGTATTTAAGCTATGGATATTTAGTTAAAATCATAACAAAACGTTTATCAAACAGGACAATTCAGATTTAGTATATTTGCAGATTCTACATGGAAAAGTGTACAAAATCACCACTTTGGGCCTGGTGCAGTGGCTCACGCTTGCAATCCCAGCACTTTGGGAGGCCCAGGTGGGCAGATCACCTGAGGTCAGAAGTTTGAGACCAGCCTGACCAAGATGATGAAACCCTGTCTCTACTAAAAATACAAAAATTAGCTGGGTGTGGTGGCATGTGCCTGTAATCCCAGCTACTAGGGAGGCTGAGACAGGAGAATTGCTTGAACTCGGGAAGCGGAGATTGCAGTGAGCTGAGATCACACTCCAGCCTGAGTAACAAGAGCGAAACTTCATCTAAAAAAAAAAATCACCCTTCTGTGAGCTATTTGATAGTTTCTCTGAAGCTTCTTACAGGGGTCTACTTGCTTGATGCTTTATGGCTGCCCTATTTTAGAGTCAGGAATGTTTCAGTTTACTCAAAATCAATGGTGAATATACCATTATATTTGATCACTAGCCATCTTTATACATTTATTCATGTAGTAACAGTGATTAAACACCTAATATGTTCAAGGTGTCAGTATTGAGGTACTGGGGTCTAGGCCTTAGGCTAACATCTAGAAATTGAAAGAATAGTAGAGTAGGCAACTGTAATAGACTACATTAAGTTAAAATAAATTGAAAGCAACAGAAATATCAAAAGTCATAAAGGAGTTCTGCATGGAAAAATATAGCTCTGATATGGAATATGGAGATTATTGAAAGGGGAATTTCATTTTAATGCTGAAAGCTTTGGATAATTGAAGATAAGGAAATAAGTATTCTAGACATTTAAATGTGAGGGAATAGTTTAAGCTGAGTTATTAAAAAAGGAAAAGCATATGATGTATTCAGAATATAATGTCATTGGACAAGTCTAGAATATAAGGTACATTGATAGAATGAAGAATGGGGTGAAATGTCTGTAGAAATAGTTTGGGAACAGTGTACAGAATTGGAATTTTATTGTATTTGTACAATGGTGAATCAATATTTTCTTAAGAATGTACCAACACTACCCTGTTGGCAGCATACTCAGTAAACTCAGTGAAAGAAGCCTCCCTATTGTGTGCCACATGCTTCCATAGAGTGTTCCACATGCTGTCTTCTGAATTATGAAAGTGGTGAACCACTCTCTAGTAACTTTGCAGAACATAGTAGCCTTATTGAACTATAGACATGAGGTCAAATGGATCCTTTGAATAAGAACATGGAATCTAGGAGTACGAAATTTTCCAATGATAAGACTCAATGGTTTTGAAGAAGACGTTGGGACTAGATGAGATTTATATGGTATATTGTTAAATATGTATGTTTTCTGTAGTGGTACATTAGAAATATTTAATTATGATAAATGTGTGGGTAGGAAAGAAGCTAGGTTCACAGTGGCAATATCTGTGCCAGCTAGAGAGGATGGCAATGAAAAATAACTGTAGTCAATGGGTGTCTAAAACTCAAATTTAAGAAGAAATTGTTTCTGAGCAAAGAATGATACCTGCAAACACTTTCTTCTTCTCCACTTCCTGCTCTCCTTCATACAACTTTCACATAACTATGTTCCCCACTCCCTGCTCCTCTTCATACAACTTTCATATAACCATTGTGTATATAACCATATGATTTTTAAGAAAGAATAAAAGCAGACTGTGTGACAGAGATATCTTCAACCCCAATTTGTATCTGTCATAACCACAACACATTTCACTACAAAATCGAGAATGTTTACCATACTCTTTGAGAAACTACAGAATGAATGAATGTGTCCAAGAGTGTGAGTATTGCTTCTAATATTTCTTTTCTCTGCAATATTTTTCATCAGCAACAACAAAATCAAACCTAACTATATTAGCCCAAATACTTTATTGAGTTTGAATTTATTTTTCATTTTCATTTTAGTTTTTGCAACTCTATCATGGAGGATTTTTAGAATAAATTACACCTTTGGACCATAGACTATGTATATGCTTTAATACCCAGTGCTATGTAACATTAATATAATAAAATATTATTTATTCCTTAATTTCAAGGCAACCTCTAAGAAATAGACTATTGTACTTACTTTTCTGTGTTTTTATTCACAAAGCAAAGTATACAAAATAGCATGGTTAGAATATCCAACATTCCAGATAAAACTGAAACATTAAATTAGAAGAATGAGGATAAATTAGCACCATCTGTTAGATTCTAGGATAGTGAGGCTCAAATGAACCAGGCTTCCTGGTATGCATATTCTTGCATAATCCCTTTCCATATTAAATATTGGCCAACATTGTGTAACCTATGACATATAGCAGAAGTCATCATGTTTAACATATATGGCCAGGCATTTCTGGAACTTTCTCCCTTTGAGAAGCCAAGTGCTGAGCAAGAAATCTGAGAATTTTGAAGAAGCCCAAGCTAGCCATGTGGAAAGGAATCACAGAAAGGGAGCGCTATTGGCTTCTGCAGACATCCAGCCAGGTTACAAACTGTGTGTGGAGCTACCCCAGCAAATGCTAGTGGAGAAGACTCAGGTGTCAGGCGTATCCCACCTTCACAGTCACTCTAGCCTTTCCAGCTTTGTGTACAACCTGGACCAGACACTATGCAGCAGAAATAATCAGTCCTGCTGTGCCCTGTCCAAACTTCTGACCCACGCAGTTATGAGTTTAATAATAATAAATAAATAAGCTTGCTTTTTATGCCACCCAGTTTTAAAGTCATTGATTTCACTGAAATGAATGACTGGAGAAGTTCCTAGACAAATTATTTAGATTAATTTTGGAAGTATTTGGAGAATAGTGTAGTGAGAATTTTAATTATCAAGGGGAATAAAGAAAATCGATAATCTAATGTTAACTTTCCTAAATAAGTTCAGGTCATATTTTGCTAGAATAAAGTTTTTTTAAAGTTTGTATTGTGAAGGCTAAACTTTTAGAAAAGAAAGGTTTAAGAAAGCAAAGTAATGAATGTATATTTATTTATTTATTTATTTATGTGTATAAATTTAAGGATACAAGTGTAGTTTTGTTACATGAATACATTGTGTAGTGAAGTCAGGGCTTTAGTATCACCATCATCGAAATAATGTACCTTGTACCCATTATGTAATTTCTCCTCCATCATTCCCCCACCAGCCTCCCACTCTTCTGAGTCTCCAGTGTCTATTATGTTACACCCTTATGTCCATGTGTACACATTATACAGGTCCCAATTATAAGTGAGTACAACAAGCATTTATTTTCAATTAAAAGCAACACTTTAAAAACTGCCATTAAAATGCATTGGTTTAAGTACAATTACCATTCATTGCATATAATTATTGATTTGTTAATGTCAAAAAAAGAGTAATTATGAATTTATAAACAACATACACTTTTGAAGGGGTTTATTATTCCTATGAATAAAGATAAGCATCTAAATTTAAATGTTTTATATGTAGTTGAGATGACAGTTTCAAAATATAAATGAGTGAGCCCTTTCTGCCTGGTAGGCTGCAGAGACCACCCCCTCACCATACTTCACTCTGACCTTGTTCACATGTTAGGGAGGCAGTGGGTCATCACTGAACTCAATTCAAAGGGCACTGCACCTGATGTGAGCCTTGTTGGATGTGGTGACCTGGTAAGAACTGAGAGCTGCTGTTGTATGTCTCTCCCACCACATTAAGACCGCTAGACTCAGGAAGAGGGTGAGACACAGACACAAAAGGTTGAGAAGCTATCTGTCATTGTGGTTCTTCTGCCCTTGGTGGGGTACATTCTGAGAAAACGAGGAAAGAAATGAGACAGGAGGCTCCACAAAGTATGGGATCTTTAGGGGTTGGAAAGAACTGATCTCTTTCCAGGAGCTCACAGACACCCTGGCTTCCTGAAATCCTGCAATGGCAAAGAGTGGATCCTGTACATTTCACACGGATACGATGGAAAGTGTAGAAATCAACTGGGTGATGGAGCTGACAGCCCACGTGACTATCTTTTAGAACTCCTGCCAGACCTGAGAGATCAGCAGCCATGGGATCACACCCTCCACGTTGTTTTCAAATCAGGTGTGCTAGCAGCTTCCACCCAGAAGCCAACAACTATGAAGACAGGAGTAGCTGGGGCAAGGGGAATAATAAGGGGAAAAGTACACCTAGAAAGTGTACATCAAACCTGGGGTCCACGTCCATATTTCTAAATGAACTTGTGTAAATTTCCTCTGGAAATAGAACCTGTGAAGTGTGACCAGGAGCATGGAGAAAGAAAGTGAGAGTTTGTCAGATCAGTCCTCTGGAACTTTTCCAAAAAGCAACCATGAATTGACTCCATTTACCAAAAAAGTATTTATATGAATTGTAAAAAGATGGAGACAACAAGCATAAAAATAACATCATTTAAAGGATTATATATATTGCATTTTAAACCAATTTTTTGACTGTTAACCTATAATTATCGTATAGTTGTCTCACTACTTTTAAATTTTTGTGGTCAATGCTGTATGTCACCTTCCTATAAATGACAAACAAGGAAAACTGCTGATTTCTAAGAGGTAGGATGGCTCCCAAAAGATGTCCACACTTGAATCCCCAAAGCCTGCAAATATGTTGCCTGACAACAGGGACTTTGCAGATCTAACTAAATTAAGGGCCTTCTATGAAGATATTAGTCTGGATAATCAGAGCAGGCCCACTCTAATCACCTGAGCCCTTAAAAGAGGAGAACTTTTGCTGGAGTCAGAAGAGGAAAGCAGAAGAGATGCTGCAGAAAAGGAAGTCGCTGGGCTTAACAATTGAGAGATGGTTCATAACCAGGAAAGATAGGAAGCCTCTAAAAGCTGAAAATTATCCTGGCTGACAGCCTGCAAGGAAATGGCTACCTCAACCCCTCAGCTGCCTGAAATCGAATTCTGTCAACAGCCTGAATAAGCCTGATCACAGTTTTTCCATAGAGCCTTCAGATAAGAGCCCAGGCTGGCTGATAACTTGATTTTGGCCTTATGAGGCCTGGAGTAGAGAAACCAACTGAAGACTCCAGATTTATGACCCAAAGACGTGTCAGATTAATTTCCATTGTTTCAAGTTCCTGAACGTATGGAAATCTGTTATGGTACCAACAGAAAACGAATATCCTGACTAATAAAATACAGTTTTTCACAAAACAAATTTTGCACCAAATATGTTAAATATATTTACTCTAGATCTTGGATGTAGGCCGCAAAAACAAATGTGCCTGTCAACTATTGGTTGCTTAGGACTGAGGTTGGGGAGTGTGGGGGACAGTGGCACGGGACAGTTCTCCAGGTGGCCTCAGACAGACCCAGTACTCCCTCTTGCTTGCTTGTAGTTCTTAAGAATAAATACAGAATGTGGTGGGAACGCAGCATCCTGAGAGAAAAGGGAGCCACCTGTAACAGTTGGGCTCTGTTCCAGGCCCTCCAGGAAACAGGATCTCCTGGTCTGCTTTAGCTCAGTGGACACATTATAACCCAGTGTATCCATCAGTGTTCTAGACCAGTAACCCCCAAGATATAAAACCCAGGGTGGGCTGCTTTCTGGGGTCCCTCAGCAGCAGTGTAAGTAGGGCATGTGCAGACGACACTTCCTCTACCCTAAGCATCTTTCCTGAGCCGTGGGGACCTACTTGTCCTGGATCGTAGACATCTGTTGTCCCTTGCTGCCTATCTGTAAGTAATAAAGCTGCCTTATGTAACTTGTTGTGTGTGGGGGTGCTCGGTCCCAACAGACTCAGACAAGCTGGCAAACCTGCTGCTTGATTTCTTCTTTATTTTAGGAATGCAAAGAATGTTCTAAAATTAGATTATGTTGATAGTTGCACAACTCTTTGAATATACTAAAAACCATGAAATTGTACACTTTAAAAGGGTGAATTTCATGCTATGTAAATTACATTTCAATAACATTGTGCAAAAGACAAAAACCTTAACAATATCTCCACACTTCTCAATTTGGTAAAGACCAACATACAAAACCAGTGCTTTTACACACACACAGACACACACACAATTGTTTGGTTTTCAACCTCCACATAATTACAGCTCTTTCAACTGCAGAATGGGTTGCCATTCAATAATGGACATGAATAAATGAGTAAAAAATACTAATCATTGAGTTAAAATGCATTTGCAATTACCACTTGTACCAATAGAGAAAGCAACCTTTTATTTCTTTTTCTCATAGGGACAATTAAATGAAAGAAATTACAAATTATTCTTTATAAGTGCCATCATGGACCAAATTCTACATGAGTCGGGACCTAAAGAAAATAAAAATTCCATGAAGGAATAAGAACATAACAAACTTTGTTTTTACTGTTCTTTTTTTTTTTTTAATTTATGAACTGAAAAGCAAACTTAAGTGGTATATTTATTCTCATGTTACAGATAATTTTACATTAATTAACAAGTATTTTGCATGCTTTGAAAGATTGTGTACATTAGGCTAAAAACATCTTTAAAGGTATTCATAAAGCTTTACTCTAAAGATATATCAGTATATATGAACACACTGAATTGGATCACAGAACTTGTGCTATTGAATGTTAAACTTGGGAATTTTTCTTTGAAATTATTTGTCTTATTATTTAAAAAGAAGGAACACAATATGTCTATTTTCTCACAGCTTTATAAGGTTTTATTATAATATATACAGATGCATTATTTTAAAACTATGCAAACACCTAAAATCGGTAGTGTTAAACTCTTGAGGTTTTAATATTTGATGAATGATTTAAATATTTATTTAATCTTGTATTTTATGCCAAGAAAGAAACAGAGAGTTTTGAGGGTAAGACAATATAATACAATTTAAAGTTGTTATTTTGATGATTGTTTTTCTTTTGAAAGCAGTAGGTTATATGTCTTCTAAAAGAAATACAGAGGTTACGTATACTTTATTTTCCTCTGGCATTTAAAATTCCTTATGTTTGTATTTGTTTTGGCTTGTTCTGCTTTCTTTCCATTCATGTCATCTGTAGTGCAAAGTCTGTCATAGTGGCATGAAATGCATTCCTTAGAACAGAAACCATTTTACAAATATCTTTTGTTGCCAAAGATAAAGCATAAAAATACGTAAATTAACATTTTACAAAAAAAGGACATTTTAAAATCCTGATTCTACTCTTGAGTATGCTTTAGACTTAGATTCAAGAAGTAAAAGAAAATACCATCACTTAAATTTATTCTTCACCTTTCAAATAAGTTTTTGGAAAATGTGATTTTTTTCCCATTGTGAATTAAAAACCTCAAATAGGAATATATTTTTAGAATTAAATATATTTTGGAAAAATGCCGTCTTCGTTTTAAGAAGAGATAAATGAAAAGGGGAAACAGAACATTTTATACTTAGGCATAAAATCATAATAAGATTAAATAAAAGCAATATTTAATATTTGAAATAACTTAAAGGTTTGAGAATATATCTGAAATTCTGAGCTAGTTCACGATCAAGATGGAGCTGAGATATATCTGAGAACAGAAATTCTCTGTTACTTATAAGTCAATTTTACTATGAAGAAATTTATGATATAAGGGCTCTTGCTGGAATGAGGTACTAGGAAATCCACGTCAGTTCAATTTTGCTCAGATATTAACTGATATGGTTTGCCTCTGTGTCCCCACCCAAATCTTATCTTGAATTGTAATCTCTATGTGATAGGGAGGAACCTCATAGGAGGTGATTGTATCATGGGGGCAGGTTCATCCATGCGGTTCTCATGGTAGTGAGTCCTCAGGAGATCTGATGGTTCAGAAGTGTGGCACTTCCTCCCTGTCTCTCTCTCTTCTGCCACCTTGTGGAGAAATTTTTTGCTTCTCCCTTATCTTCTGTCATGATTGCATGTTTCCTGAGGCCTCCCCACCCATACAGAACTGTTTTTGAGTCAATGAAACCTCTTTCCTTTATAAATTGCCCAGTCTTGGATTGTTCTTTATAACAGTATGAAAACAGACTAATACATTAACTCAATTAGGATTGAATTTGGAATGTGATACTTAGAGAGAAAATGTGCTAAAATTGCCCTCGATTAATTTTGATGCCATGATACAACTGCATTCATTTGCTCTAACAGAGGTGGATATCTGAATTAGGACTCAGCTGGCAATGAGAGAAGCTAAGTGCTCACTGAAGGCTGAAGCTCCAAATACTTAAAAAAGTCAATTCTAAGGTATTTATTAAAAGAAAGAAAAGTTGAAGGAAATTATTTTTAATAAATTCCCAAACCAAATCAAATCAAAATCCAGGTCTATGGATGAAAGAAATGAAGACTATAATTTGTGAAACTCAAAACAGTAGTGAAGCCCCAATGCAAATACTGGGTAAACTTTAACTCATTTAATGAACATTCATTTAGTGCCTTGTAATTTTGCTTGGTAACTTGAGGAACAAAAGGAATATAGTTCATTCTCTCCTGAAGTTGACTTGTTCAGGAGAAAGAAACCCGTCACATAGAACATGAAACATTAGAAAAGATCTGTTTACCTCTAAAACGCTTGGGGATCAAGTCAGCAGCATATCTGAGGAGAAAGAGAGAATAATCCAAAAGCCTGGCTACTGGAGGACTATTGGAAGAAGTTAGTCTACGAATGTCAAAGCAAAAGATAGTCATTAAATGAGAACATTATTGACCTAGGACTCTCTTTATTCACCCTGCTGATAAAAGAAGATTATCAGCGTCTTTTATCATGGGGAGCTTAGTGTAGATAAGGTGAAAAGACAAACATACAGAAAAGAGCTTAAAAATAATGTAAAATAGTATATAAAGTCATTAAATGTGTGGTATAGACCAAAATATAGATGTTTGAAACGAGAGTCTGGGTGTTTTATGAAGTATTAGGGTGGAGTTTATTGATATCTAGAGAAATGGCAATAGGCGGGTTCTTTTACACTTAAAGAATTTGAAAAGGGAGACTGGAAAAAAGGAACAGAGAGATAGAACCATAGAAGCTGGAGAATGAAATTATATGCAAAGTCACTAAAAATAGCATGAGTTAATTAGAAAGTAGTTTGGAGTTGTGTGCAATTAACTAAGAAGTGGACTGAGGGATTGCAGGGCTTGCTGGACCTCAAATAGTGGGATAAAGCATCTGGATTTGGTTTAAATGAAATAAGAAAGAATAGAAGTAAATTAGAAACTTGGAATCAATGTCATGTAAAAAAAGGATTAGTCTTAAACACAGACATATTTGGGAGAAGACTGACTCAGAGAAAGGGTTTCTGATTTTTACCTGAAATAAGCAGATAAGATTAAAAAGAAACCCTTAGAAATGGAATTCAAAGCAGTGTTTGTTATTACCGCAATATATAGCTTGACATCCAAAAGATATGCCACAAATATATTTTAAAGTGGTTATGCTAATATCAATGCAGGAAGTGAACCTAGATACTATGAAACTACTTTCAATATAAAAAGTAATTTTATACACACTTTTAAATTCCATACACACTTTTACTGTGGAGGACTATGTTTGATATAGGTAATAATATTGTACATTTTATTAATGAAAAAGTGAATTTAAATTGTTAACTATTATAATTTAGTTATTCTTCAGTGATTAGAGGAGTTTGAACATCTGACACTTTTGCAAATACTTGTTAGACAATGTGACTAAAATTAAATAATAGTCAAACAGATGTCCACACAAAAACTGCACATGAATATTTATGTCAGCTTTATTCATAATTGCCAAAGCTTGGAAGTAACTAAAATGCCCTTCAGCAGGTGAACGAATAAACTGTGCTAGTCCATACAGTAGAATATTGTTCAATACTAAAAAGAAATGAGCTATCAAGTCACAAAAACACACAAACACATGGAGGAACCATAAATGCATATTACTAAGTGAAAGATGTCAATACGAAAAGACTACATAACTGTATGGCCCTGAGTGTGTTACATTTCAGAAAAGGTAAAACTACAGAGACAGTGAAAAGTTTGGTGGATGCCAGAGGTTTTGGGAAAATCAGGGATGAATAGGTGGAACACAGGGGATCTTGGGGGCATTGAAACCATTCTTTTTCATACTACAATAGTCGGTACATATAATTACACTTTTATCAAAACCCATAGAATGTACAACACAAAGTGAACACTAAAGAAAACTGTAAGCTTTGGCTGATAATGTCACATCTATATTGGCTCATTTATTGTAAACAAATGCACCAAACTAATGAAAGGTGTTGATAGTGGGGAGGCTGTGCTTGTGAGTGAGATGGGGAGTGGTGTTTGGGAACTCTACACTTTCTGCTCAATTTTATGCTAAACCTAAAGCTACTCTAAAAAAATGTATAAGTTAAAAAAAAGTTGGTGACCTTTCCAGGGTTGGTTTTTAAATAATAGGTTTTATTTGACACTTCGGTAAATAATTTATTAAAACACAACAATGTCAAAGAAAAAGAATGGTTGCAGAGATTGCAAAATACTGATCCAATATCCATTCACAATCTTTCCCTTGCTAAGATTACTAGGATTTTCTTGGAAGTGAAACTCCAGACAGCTAAAATAATTAGATTTCCTAATGGCGTTTCCAGCTTTGGCTGGCTCCAAGGCTGTGGGAACGGAACTTGCTGGGTGGAATTTTTAAGAAAGCCCCTCAAAAGTGAGGACCTCAAGACACATGTTTTTTGTTTTGTCTGGTCTGTGTTTTTGTTTTTATTTTTCTGGCCTTCAATCAGCCTCTTCTTCATGGCTAAAATGAGTATTTGATGCTAGAGGAAAAGCAGTGATTTTGTGGCCACAAAGCAGCTGTGAGGAAAGGATGAGAAAAATCAAAATGCCATGGCTCTGAGATCCTTCAGCAATGAAACTAAATCCATGAACCACTCAAATCCAAATTCAATTCATTTACCTTGGCCACTGCTTTGCAGATTTCTGTTTCAGCCTAAGGTACTTTTCAACTGATGTACACACCCTGGCATGAGACACTGTTCTTCATGATTACAGCATCTCCCAGGTGGAATCCCCGATGCCTGGATTATCACATACTTTTCAGCTGAAGACCTACTCTTCACTTAAACATTATTCACAATCTATGTCTTTATTTCTATCTCTGTGTCCATCTGTATCAGTATCTCTATCATCTGTATCCTTTCTTTTTTTGTCTCTATCTCTTTACGTATATACTTTTAAACCTATCAAATTGCTTTTAAAACTAATAAGGAACATTAGATATTTATAACATCTTTATATTTACTGTTTAGAGCACACTGTTTAGATACGTAGGTAGGTAGATAGATATAGATAGATATAGATATAGGTAGATAGATAGATGATAGATAGATAAGGATAATGTTTCACGTCTTTATACCAGTTTGGTTTTTTTTTTTCACATAAATTATCTCAATCACAAAACAATTTTGTTTTCCTGAATTTAATACAACTGATTCTATTTTAAAGCTAAAACTAAATTACCTTGAATATTTTCTCTTTAGAAAGGCCATAAACTACAAGCAACTTTGGATTCAAAGTGTTCTGAGAT
This sequence comes from Cacajao melanocephalus, assembly GCA_963573385.1. Classification (NCBI taxonomy): domain Eukaryota; kingdom Metazoa; phylum Chordata; class Mammalia; order Primates; family Pitheciidae; genus Cacajao; species Cacajao melanocephalus. The sequence continues at coordinate 13,014 of CAUYLG010041817.1, forward strand.
TTTTTACTTCCATGGCTTCTCTTTATCCAAGTTAAAGTATTTGTTTTACCATTGAAGTATATAATTCCACAACTAGAAGGTATTTGAAAGATAATTATACCAGCTAATTATTTAATTAATTTAAGAATTTATTCACTTAACACAGAGCATTAAGTACTCCGGTATTAAATATAGGACTTTCAGAAATACAAACAGACTATTCCATCCCTTAATGATCTTAGCATCAGTGAGGAGGCAGCAAGCTAATAAAACATATTGTAATAATTCTAATAAAACTTTTACTAACTTTTGTACAGTCAACAGCTTATTATATTCAGACAGTATTCAAATGTTTCTCATGTATTATTTCAGTTTATGAAACTGTAATATTAGCAGCACTTACCAGATAAAAAAAGTTATTTAGAGAAATAAACAAATGTTCTAGTTGACACAGAGCTTCTAGGTAACAGAACACATTTTGGAATTTATGGTCCTGTCTGGATATAGTGTCAGAGACATACAGAATGCCTGGAAACTCTTCTGAAGAGAAAAAATGGACCATGGATGGAGAATTAATATAAGACTGTTGTTTACTTTGCTTTTTTTTTGAGCTTAAAATATCTAGTTTATTGAATAGAAAAGAATACGTGAAACCTTTGAAAGCATAACACACCTCTCAACATTCTTTTAGTTACATGAAATGAAGCCTTTCCAGACACTCAGGTTTATCAAACAATAAAAGCGAACTGGTAGAATCTTGATATTAAAATTGGACAATAGGGTACCAAAAATAATAGAGAATTTGGATTAAGTGTACTTGGGATGATTTTTCTCTTTTCTTTTTTTTCTCTTTTATTTATTTTATTTTACTTTTAAACTGCTACTCTTGTATATTGTATCAATGGATTTTAAGATTTTGAGCCATCTCTGCATTGGGTTTTTTTATTCATTTTTTTATTCACACTGTTGGATCTGATTACTAATTTTTTTTTCATCTAGGTTCATAAGTGCACTTAAGACTGTTCTTTACTTTGAAGACACACTGGAAAGGAAATGAAGGGAATGTTCTTCAGCCAGTATCAAAGTGAGCATCATCATCCGGTTTCTTAACATCCTTTAAATGATATGGTTTTGCTCTGTGTCCCCACCCAGATCTCACCCTGAATTGTGATAATCCTCATGTGTACAGGGGGATTAGCTGGAGATACTTGAATCATGGGGGCGGTTTCTCCCATGCTGTTCTTATGTGAGTGAGTGAGTTCTCATAAGATCTGATGGTTTTATAAGGGCTTCCCCCTTCACTGGGTACTCCTTCTCTCCCCTGCTGCCCTGTGAAGAGATACTTTCCCCCATGAATGTAAGTTTCCTGGAACCTCCCCAGCCATGCAGCACTGTGAGTCAATTTAACTTCTCTCCTTTATGAATTACCCAGTCTCAGGTATGTCTTTATTAGCAGTGTGAGAATAGACTAATACCTTTAGTATTTACAAGTGAGCAAATGTCAAAACGACAGAAGATGCTGCTAATGTACACATGGCAGCCCTCTCAGTTCTGCTCAGAAAAAGATTTTGTAAATAATTTAACTTTGCTTTTTCTCTAACTTTGACTCTACATGACTTGTAGATATCTTTATAATTGAAAGGAAACATTTTTTCTCTTATTTTCTTCATTTTGTGGTGATATAGCCACACGTTTAAGCCTATGTAATCATGAGTCTACTGATTTTTGTCATCAACCACCTCAGGAAAAGAGTTGAGGGAGTGAGTCACAAACAGTGAAGGGAAGGAAGATCCACAAGGGGCTCCACTTCACACCCTGGTCCCAAGGTTGCTGTGGGTTCTTTAGAGCTGGCTCTGTGGTTTTGAGTCTTTTTTCATGGACTTGGTCAGCCCTTTTCCCTGATGAGTAAAAGTACCATAGAATGGCAAAAATCTAGATGTACTCTTTGATGAGTTTAATTTCACTTGCACAAATTATCATCCAATATTTGTCTACTAAATATCACTTTTAAGGTATCTTTGATCCCATTCACAAACTTAATTAAATATCTTTATATACATTAATTTGTATTTTTAAAATTCCATTTCCTTTTAAAGTACTTCAATTCTCTGATTTTTAAACAAATTTTTCCTAGTTACCAAATTTTTAGAATTTATTCATACAGATGCAGTAAATGTTAGTTCTCTTAGAAGCTGCAATACTCTTTATAAATTGAGAACTTTCACCATCATTTCTTTTTTTTTTATTTCTCTTTATTGTAACTCTTTTTTTATTGCATTTTAGGTTTTGGGGTACATGTGAAGAACATGCGAGATTGTTACATAGGTACACACATGGCATTTCTTAAGTCTAAATAAATCAGTTACTCAATTAAACTATTAAAGTAACAATGCTGTTACTTTAAAAGGCCAAATTCTTTTTGCTTTATATAAGTCAGCCATTTAAACACATACATTTATACAGATTAAAAGTCTTTCACATGTTTTTTCTGTTCTCTCACAGTATTTTGTATTATAATGTTTTTAAGGTGTGTGAAGTAGTAAAAATCTCAACATCTATACATTTCATAATTTAAAATACTTTTAAATTATCTTTTCTTTATTTGAAGTATCATTATGAACTCAAGTCTTTATGGATTTGATATTTTTCAAGTAACTAAAGTCTTTATTCATCTTTGGATGCTTAAATTGTCAACAGCTCATTCAACGGGAGTTCCTTTGTGTGCGCTTTTGATACGGTTCCATTAACCTTGGAAATATATTCTGCTTTGTGGCACCAGAACATGTTCCAGTTTGGGCATATGTAATTACCACAAACTTGTTCTTCTATTATGATATAAAATATCTTTTTTGGCTGCACCTAGTGGCACATACCTGTAATACCAGCCCTTTGGGGGGCTGAGGTGGGCAGATCACTTGCAGCACTCAGTAGTTTGAGAGCAGCCTGGGCAATGTACTGAGACCTCTCCTCTACAAAACATACAAAAATTAGCTGGGTGTGGTGGCATACACTTATAGTCCCAGCTACTTGGGAGGCTGAAATGGGAGGAGAGCAAGACAGTGTCTCAAAAAAAGAAAAAACCTTTCACATTTAATGTGTTAAACTATTTATTATCATGTTACAGTATATTGTACCAATGATTGCTATGTATCACTCCAAATGATTCTCTCAGGTGGTCTTGTTTGAACACAATAGCAGTCCAAGTCTTCAGATTTCCTGTAGAAAAATTCAGGAGATGATGCCTCTCTGGGAATTTCTCACGATTAGCCCCAAAGAGTATATGCAAATATATGTTATAAAGGTTTGATCCAAAAATCTCCTTTTGAATAATGTGACAAATCCAACTTTACTTCACATGTCTTTGTTTTTTAAGCATTCTCATTTTAACCACATGAATCCCTCTTGTGAAATCCAAAATTTCAGAGGGTAATGGAAAATATGTCTATTTCCATGACAAATTTTGACTTCCAAAAACTAATAAATTTTAGGAAAGATTTACAAGGTATACATAAATACTAAATGTAATATTATTTTATAGATTCTATAGATTATGGTTATAAATTAAAATTTTTAGAGTTGTATTAACTTACAAAATTCTAATTTTATTTAAGCCCCAAAGCCTTTCAATAGCAATTCTAAATTCCTGTTACATTTATTTAAGATTTTCTCTACATTTAGTGAAGAAATGCAAATACTTGCAGGAAACTAGATTGATATGTCCCGAATTTCAAAATTTGTATTATTAGTAACTTCTCATTTCCATGAAGAAAAACAAGATATTCTTATAAAACAATTAAGGTAAAATAAACTTTTCAGTTTTATTATACAATTTATGCTTTGCAAACACATTTTAAAATGTAAATTGAATTTAACATTTGTCTTTAAAATTAGAAAAAAATATTTTAGAAAAACAAAGATTTATAAATAATTCTTTAACCAATATGGTGTGTGGAGGGGATGGGGAGACGTTCATCCCTCCACCCTTCTTTTTTTAATTTTAGTAATTATTTTATTTAATGTTTTTAAGTTCTGGAGTATGTGTGCAGGACGTGCATCAGACTTCCACCGTTCTAAAATCTGAACTTTTGTTATTGGAAAATTTAAAGCTGACTCTTGAAAATAATACCTTTCTGCCTCGGATTAGTTAATCCTTTTATCACTTTCTTGGCTTGCAGCCTGCCCTTATCACCCCATTAGTTAAATTTCTTTCTAAATATAAGACTGTAGTTTTAAAAAGAGAGAGAATTTTTAGATTAACAAGTTCAATTCTCATAATTTTCACTTCATAAAAATGATTCACAGATACTTTTTTAAAGCTAGAAACACATACATTTAAACAAAGATGTAAACAGAAGGCTTCATATTTTTACCAACAGAATGTCTTGTTTTTCATTTTTTAGGAGCTGTTTTGGGAAGCAGCTGTGCTGGGGATCTCCAGTCTGGCATTCCATATTGGATCTGCCCTTCTTCACCTTGTCTCACTCCAGGATGCTGACTTCTTGCCACATCAACAGGGATTTTCTTTTCCTCATATTGGCCACTGAAAATCCCAGCAGATGGTCAGAGAAAGGCAGGAGAGTGAGATGAAGGCATTTATTTTCCCCAATCCCTTCAAAGTCTCCTAAGGTGAGAGGTGTCTCTGCAGACCTTTCCTTCACGCTATTCTCCTTCCTTTTTCTGGTAACTAGAATGGTGACCTTCTAATGTGAAATCAGAATGTTAACCTTCTACTTGGAAAGCAACAAGCTCCAAATCCTCTTTGAAGGAAAATAAATATCGAGGAATGAAACGATTGAATACACTTATTTTTAGCATGTTGCATAAATATATAAAAATATATAAAGCATAAAATCTAAGTATAAACTCCTCATGGATATGACTTCTATCAGACAAAAAATGCGAATTTAATTAAAAATTAAATGGAGATATAATTATATATGAATTAAACAATATTCAATGTATTATTTTAATTTGATGAATGATGTTTTGCTGAAATTAAATTACCCTTCTCAGGTTTGTATTTTTCTGCTGTTCACTGGTTTTCTAGAATTCACTGTATCCATTCTGCAACATGGAAGGGGTGACATAATTCTTCTCCCATTTATTTTGTTTTATTGAAATTTCTTTGAAACTTTCACTTGTACCTTACCATATGACCTTCATTTACTGCAAATATATTATTTTGTCTGTTTTTGTGCTTCCTTTAGTTTACAGTTTGTGGCAATTAAAGTAATGCTACTTGTGGATTTTTGTCATTTTAATAATGATCCCAACTGCAGCTGCTGAAATTATATGTCAAGAGTTGAGTATAAGGTGGTCATCAGGATGATTCCAATGTATAATCAAAATGAAAACTACAAATTATATATTTGAAACTCCCACCAATCTCTGATAATATATATCCTCAGGTCCTGTCTTGATAAATGGTTGCATAGGTTATTATAACTGCCTCCCACTCAGCAACAACTGAAATTCATGCTCTGCACTGAAGGCTGCCCTCCTTCCCAGACTAACTTCTTCCTTTCGTGGTTTGAGTAAATCTATATTTACTCAAACCACGAAAATCAAAGCTGTAAGTAGTAGATTTACTCAAACCATGAAAATCAAAGTTATAAGTAGTATTTACTTAAAATACTTCACGTACAGTTGATTGTGTGATACCTACAGGTCTTTGTTCCTGATGTACCATCTGTTTGGAATGCTTGCCTCATATTTATGAACTGGATAATAATTACTTCTGCTTTGTTTTGAGATGGAATCTTGCTCTTGTCACCCAGGCTGGAGTGCGATGGTGCAATCTCAGCACACTACAACCTCTGCTTCCACGGTTCAAGCTATTCTCCCATCTCAGCCTCCTGAGTAGCTGGGATTACAGGTGCCTGTCACTGCACTCAGCTAATTTTTAAATATTTTTTAGTAGAGATGGGATTTCGTTAGGTTGTCCAGGCTTGAACTCCTGACCTCTGGTGATCCACCCACCTCAGTCTCCCAAATTTCTGGGATTGCAGGCGAGAGCCACCGTGCCCAGCCTACTTCTCCTTTAAGTATCAGATTAGGTATTATTTTATTTCTCTAATTCTCCTTGACTATGCAAAATTTGTTTTCTCTACACCCACTCAAATATACACCTGTATCTATATATATCTGTACATACATATGTATTAAGTGGACTGGTGATGTGCGTATCCCCCCAATTGCAAGTGACCCAAAGGCAAGGCATTTTCTTGTTTATCTTTGGCTCAGTGCTGAGCACAGGCTCAGTAGTAGATGCTCACATGTTGCTCTGGTTTGTGTCCCCAAATTTCATCTTGAATTGTAACCCCCATAATCCGCATCATCCCCACATGCCAAAGGAGAGACCAGGTAGAGGTTATTGAATCATGTGAGTAGTTTCCCCCAGGCTGTTCTCATGATAGTGAGTGAGTTCTCATGAGACCTGTTGGTTTTATGAGGGACTCTTCCACCTTTGCTCAGCACTTCTTCCTGCTCCTTGTGAAGAAGATGCCTTACTTCCCCTTTGTTTTCTGCCATGATTGTAAGTTTCCTGAGGCCTCCCCAGCCATGCTGAACTGTAAATCAATTAAACCTCTTTCCTTTATAAGTTACCTTGTCTCAGGCAGTTCTTTATAGCAGTATGAAAATGGACTGATACACACCTGCTGCTCTTGGGCAAGCATTTTGTCTTCCTAGGTCACAGTGGAATGGATAAGCTAGGGAACTTTTACATGGACTTGAGAAGGGTCTCAGGATGTTTACCAGGGAGAAGACACAAGTAGAGTGCCCTAACAGATTTTCACAATGTAACCAGAAAAAGTGGTAAGATAAAAATGTTGCAGGAAGAAAACTGGAATGGAGAAAAGCACTGAGGGTAAGGAACAATGAACATTTATAATCACCATCAGTTCAGTATAGTTGGAAGAGAGTTCATGTGGGAGTATGTGGCACACCTAGAATGAAGAAGGATTTTGTGTATTTTGAAAGTTGTCGGCAGCTCATGGAGGACTTTCAGTCAGAGAATGACAAGATGAGATCTGTGATTAGGAAACATATTAACGTCAGAGAGAGGGTCACTACGGAAGCAAGACTGGAGGTGGCAGATGGTAGTTGACTAAGATGACTCAGCTGGGCTGAACTTTAGGCAGGCTTCTTGCGTTTTGCTCCTGACCTGATAAATTTACTTTAGAAATCTTTCTCTGTTTCTTTAAGATTGTTCTCTGCCCACTTCCTCTGCCTCTTTGAATAAATCTTTTAAAAACCTCTTCTCAGTTTTACAACCCAGGATTTCCTTTCTCAAGGAGCCACCCCTTTGAAATGAAATCACCAAGGAAGACAGAGTCTCTAGCTCAGTTTCTGCAAAACTATAGGAGCCTACTTTCAGGAGGGGCCTTGTTCCACGATGTGAAACTACCTCCTGTCATGAAGATAAACAAACGTTTACTTGTTCTTAGGGAAAAGCCAATCAGCAAACACAGATGGCTCCTGATCTTTCGCAATCTTAGCTATTAAAAACTTTCCAGTCTGAGCCCAGACTAATTTCTGGCTTCTCTCCCCTATTGCAAATGTCTTGAATAGTCTTTCTTGCCTGTTTAACTTGGTGCAATTTTTACTTTGATCTATATAGAAAAATCTTGCACTGACATATAGAACAATAGTGCACACCTTATTAGAGCCAGTGGCAAAGTAAATAGAGAAGGACAGGTGCTTTAGGAAATTTGAAAATTGATTTAACATGACTTAGAAAATGACCAGTTGACACTGAAAAAGAAGATACAAGAGATTAGGGTGATCCTAGTTTTCTGTTTTCGTTAACAGGGTGAATGATGTTGCCCTCCCATTGTGGAAGCGTTCCTGAGGAGAAAGTACATTTGCATGTAAGGGAGACCTTGAGATGATACAAATTGGAGGTGCCTATAGAACAACCCATTACTGAAGTCAAATAGCTAGTTCAAGCTGAAGATGTAGAAATTATCAGCACAATGTGGTAAGAATTGAAGTGTTGAGTTTGGGTATGAATATCTAGGAAAAATATGGTATAGGACTTTATGAGCATCCAAATTCATGTGGTAGTTACAAAAGGAAGAATTTAAGAAGATAATGAGATAAAATTATGGAAGATTACAAGAAGGAAGAGGCTGACATCAAAGAAGATAAGATTGTGTTACAAAAAAAGTGTTACAAAAATACCAAATACAAGAGGAAGATCAAACAAGAGGGGTCCCTTGGCTCTAGAGAAGAGCCACTTACCTTGATGAAAGTCATGTCAAGAGAGTGACAGAGTTGAACACTGAAAAAAGGAGAATAGAAAACTGAGTATGTGAGGCAGTGTAAGGCGTTAGAGACTAACTTGAACATTTTCCTGTTCTGAGGTCAGAGCAGGACAGGTTTTCATCAGACTTCTCTCTCCCCTGAAAGCTCTAGATTCATTCAGGCTTAGTTCTTGTGTCACTTGGAATTACCATTTGGAATTAGATTTTGGGGGAGATAAAATATCAAACAAATTAAAAGGATATTTGAACACTAGATTAAGATAAGATCATGGGCTGCTAAGAAACAAACTGGGAACTCATAGCCAAGTGGAAATAAAGTATTTTAAAAATAAATGTAGGAGTTATAATTTCAGAGAATGCTAGTTCTTTAATATGTGAGAAACTTTGTTCTCGTCAATAATCAAGGAGATGATAAATTCAACATAAAAGCAAATAAAATTGTTCTACGATACACAATATTTGCTTTCTAGTCAGATTATTCAAAATATGATGAAAAACATTTTGCAAAGTGTTTTTTTCAGAGTAGACCAATAAAATAAGAATTCTGTAATATTGACAGAGAGAAAAAAAAACAAATTCTAATTGTCATTAGTATACCATTTTATGCAAAAGCTATTTTTGAAAGTCTTATAAAAAGTCCATCACATTTTGTCCAAATTTAAACATAACAAAATTATTTTTTCTGAGTTCTGAAATGAACTTTCTATATTCATTTACGGTTTATTGTACAGTTTCTTCTAAGTCTGGAATAAGCAATTTACTTCAGGATCAAATTCTCTCTCTTTTTAACAGAAACTCACACAGCATACCTTGCATTCAAAGTTGCACCATGCAACTATTGCTCCTAGTAGGACTCACTAATTGATTATTTTAATTTGTACTACAACAACTTCTATTTCATGGAGAGAATTAGAAAGTGGATAATTGTGAAATGCTTGTCATACATCAGCTTTTTGGGGTAGAATAACAGATTTTATAAACATATATCTTAAAATTCCACTAAATGAAGATAATTAACATACTTTATAGAGTTGTTGTGGGGATTGAGATAGAAACTACATAAAGCACTTCAAACTCTCTGAAATACAAGAAACACTCAAAAAATGGCAAGCAGACCCAAGTTAAGCTACATCCCCAACAGCCATCCTCTCCTTCATTCTTCATAGCAGAAACTTAAATTTGTCCATGTAATTGGAGTGGCACCATGTATCTCCGGTCATTAATCATGATTGGGATACCCAATTGCAGTAGTATAATTCTTTATGATGTTAAATGATTTAGGATAATTGTGGACCCAGTTTTGACTCATAAAATGTAAGTCTGCTCTTTGGCTAATGGTAAAGAATTTCTCTGTAATAAAAGTAAGGCCCATGAGGAAAACATTATCTTTCTATCTGCTTTTGGATAAATTTTGTATACTGCGATGACTTAATTATTTTTGATTTCTCTGGGAACAAGTTACAGGATGAAAGTCAGGATCCTGGAGTTTCAAGAAAGATAAAAATCTCCTAGTTTTTAAAAAGATGAACTTGCAGCACCTTCTGGAACTGATTTGCCAGTGGAATTCTTAAGTGAGATAATAAACATTCTTATTGTTTAAGCCAATCGAGCATTTTGTTACTGCGTCCAAAGGCAACGTAACTGAACAACAGGGAGCATGTGATACTAACTAGTGGCTGAATGTGTGCCTCCAGAAGTAAAAGCTATAAGACTGGATAGCTGCCAAGGGCCAACAAGCCACCCCATGCATATAGAGTTTGGCAAATGATGGGGTCATGGTGACGTCTTTTAGAATCTGTGTTGGAACCTGCTGTGAATGGTCCATCCATATTTCAGACAGTTATGTAGGGCAATTCCTTACCCTTTATTGTGGAGCTTTATGTTTTCACTAATGTAAATCTTGGAGCCTTGCTTACATCTTACAGTCATAATTTAGAAAGAGTCTTTTTCTAAGCTACTTTCAGAAAAGACTGAGTATGTTTTCTGTTTTGTCCCTAAAATTTGGAACTCTTGAAATTTTGGAGTAATAAACATAAAATTGTATTCAGGTCATGCAAAGGGAAGCTATTTAATCCCCTGGGCTTTAGAGATATGTATGGTACACAATAAAGAAAGATTGTTTTTTAAATAAAACAACAACAACAACAAAAAGACCCAGAGTTTTAGGTCCTCCCTCAAATCATCATCTGGACAATGGTTCTCAACCCCACATGCTAAGGCAAAACAAAATACATTATTTAGATTAAGCACTATAGGTTAACATTTATCACTAGCTTGTAATATAATTTTTAATAATTTCCTATGTCTGTTTTCTGGTATGTCTACAAAGTAACGTTAGTGCTACATGGTTGCAAATGTCTAGTGTAACCATGCCTTTTTTTCCGTCCCAGACAATACTGGTTTTCACTGGTTGAAATTATATAATAATTAAAACTGTAAATTTTATTCTCAAAAGTGTACCAGTTGGGGCTACTCAGGTGTCATCAGTGTGAAGGAAGATATTAACAGTAGGATGTTAACTTCTTTCCTCTTTCCCAGGGGAGAAAAAAAAAAAAAAAAAGAAGTGATCTGATTAAATTATCTTGTGCACAAGTTAATGAAACCTTGTGGCAAACACCCTAATAATATTCACTACCAGAAAACACACAGTCTTTATCTACAAAATGCATTTAGTCACATAACTTGGTCTATCTAGGAGGCCTATTGTAAACAAAACGGGAATTTATTAGTGTATTAGGGCATGGTTTCCTGGAAAAATGTCATCTTTTTCTTTTAATTAATGGAGTTATAAATTGGAGGTATTTTATAACCAAAATGTCTTTTTTTTCTTAAGCAAAGAAGCTTAGAATTTCAGATACTAAATCTGAACCACAGTGCATCTTAATACAATAAGGAAGGACCATGTGAGCTGTAGAGATGGTCTTGGACTTCCGCATACTTTGCTTATGTTTTGTAATTGCCTGTATTCTTTAGCTATCAGTAATTCTTTGAATATGATTTGACAATCACTTGGTATATACCTTAATCACCAAATGATATTATAATATTGCCCTCTCCTTGTATAGAATCTACTATTATATTCTCCAAAAAACAAAAAATCATTCATTCCAATATGACTTTCCAGCTTAAAAAAATTCAAACAGTGCCAGAGATGATCCTATAAATATATTTTAATTTATTTTTTTTGAGACGGAGTTTTGTTCTTATTGCCCAGGCTGGAGTGCAGTGGTACCATCTCAGCTCACTACAAACTCCACCTCTTGAGTTCAAGCGATTTTCCTCCCTCAGCCTCCCAAGTAGCTGGGATTACAGGCGCCCACCACCGTGCCTGGCTAATTTTTGTATTTTTAGTAGATACTGGGTTTCAGGTTTCACCATGTTGGGCAGGCTGGTCTCAAATTCCTGACCTCGTGATCCACCCTCCTTGGCCTCCCAAAGTGTTGGAATTACAGGCGTGAGCCACCGTGCCCAGCCATATATTTTAATCTTAAGCAAAAATAAGTATGCATCATAAGCATAGTCATATTTTTGATAGTTTACATCAACACAATTTATTATAAATGATAGTCTATCTTGACTGGCTATCGTGTTTTTCTTTTATTAATAAGAAAATAAAAAAGAAAACAAGAAAACAAAAAAGGTCAAATATTAACCCATGAAATCTATTTTGTACTTAATATTTTATATTATGCGATCTCTAGGAAGGCATAGCAAAAGGAGGTGTCTTCTGGTGAAATGTCTATGAGATGCTGCTGGCAAAATCCTTCAACACTGTTTACTATCTATAGTTGCCTAAAATAACATACTGCTCATAGGCAGGGAAGATAGGCAGGGCTTTGACCTCACTGTGGGAGATACAGCTGAGAATTTAACTTGAAAAAGTGCTATTTGGCAGTGGTTTGGCTGCCTTTGATGTTGATCAGTCTCAAGTAAAATTTCTGATTTCAGTACCGAATTAGGCATTATGGGCTATTACCCTAAGAAGTATGGGGAAAAGGTGAATAGCAACACCAAGAATGTTGCCTCTGTCTCCTCATGGTCACCATGAGGAAACCTTGTCATCTGAAAAAGAGGTTTTGTTCACATGTCATCTTCCTCAGTCACCAGCTATCTATGTCTGGCAGTAGGTTCATCATCTACTGCACAAGGTGTGAGCAGTGCACGAAACATGCTTGATGTATCATTTCTTTCAAATGATATATTTTACTTCAGTTGAATTCCTTTTCTCTCTAAATGCACATATATTGAAATATTTTTTAAACTAAAATTATTGTCATCCTCATTTGGGTGTCAGCAAACGTTTTTTTGTAAGGAGCAGATAGTAAATATTTTTGGCTTTGTGGCTATGTGGTCTCTTGCAACTACTCTACTCTTCCACTGTAGTACAAATATATCTTTGGAGGATGCAAAAACAAGTAGCATCGCTGTGTTTCAATAAAACTTTATTCATAAAACAGAATCAAGTACTGTTTGCCAAACTCATTGTTTCCCAAACTCATTGTTTCTTAATCTCTATGCACAGACATCAGAGGTTTTATAATAAGAACTCAGTATATTTTTATGTTTTTTTTTGTCTAGCCTGCCTTCAAAACAAATATGAAACAGCTGTATTTTGACCAATAAATGAAATAGTTGTTTGACATTTTTACTCAACTGATAATGGATTATAAGAAGGGAAACTTTGTTTTCAGAGTTAGTGTAATTCTCCAGAACTTCATGCTTTCCCCAGAAGAAGTAAGCAGATAAGTTACTCTGTCAATTGAAGGGCCATCTGTCATTTCCTGAAATTTCACTTTTTGGTAATTGATCTCTTGGTATCTTGAAGGTTTTCTTGTTTTCAAGCTTTCTTTACAAATGTTTAGCTCTGAAGGAAGCAATAACTTAAAGCAGTTAGAAAAGGATCACAAACACTAACTCTGTGACACTAAACTATCGTTCATCAGAGTATAGGAGAAAATTTGATAGGCGACAGAGAATAAAAAACATCTTTTTCTTTTTAACCTAATTCAAATTTTGCCTGAATTCTGATCCTTTTGTTTCAAAAGGGAATGCTTAACTATATTGTATACTTATATGATAACAGCATTTTAATTCTGGAAGAGAAATTAAATATAAGCTATTCCAATATCTCCATTTAAAAAATGATGAAGTAGCTCCATAAATTCAAATGCATTGCCATTCAATCTAAATGGAAGAATCTTTCTGTGTTTATTACTGCTCATGCATAGCCATAAATTCTCCTTAGAAAGTACATTTGTGCTCTAACGAGTGACCCAAATTGCTTTTACAAAGTGGCAACTGGGGACCAGGATAAAACTGAAAATCTATCTTTCTAGTAAGATGATATTTCACTTATTAGGATAGGATTATTTTGACAGTACAGTGAGACTGAATTTGGTTGGTTCACAGGACAGAAGTATGAGATATAACATGCCTGTTTTAGGATTTAATTATTAAATCAATTTTTAAAAAGGAAGTAATGCAACACTTTTACTTTGGGAATTAAGCTTAAGATGAAAGACAGAAAGAAAATAACGTTAGTTCTTGTAATTTAGCAGTATTTCATGCTTCTTATTTTACATTTAAGTTTCTGGCTTTCTGCATATTGAGAGACATAAGGCAGCATTATCATAACTACAAAGGGCCATCAAAAGGCATAAAATCAATTGTGGGACAGTCAGGATGACAGCAAAGAAGTAGAGCATTGTACTTAACTTTATCCCCTGAGTGACAGAATCTTACAAAATAAGCTTGGAGCTTACCAGCAAGTGAGACTTGCTACTCCATTAGGAACTCATATACCTGAGCAACTCCATAATAGCATTAGCGATCAGGAAGGGGTGCACTAAAAATGCTAGACAAAGTCAGATAGCATATGCACAGATCTACCAAAGCTACCGAACCTCTAGAAGACATCTAGTTAGAAAATATATGAAAACAAAAGCTTAGAAAGTAGATGATTCCAAACACTAAACCCCCTTCATGAAAATATGACCACCTTGTATTGGTTAGTGTTTCAGTGTCATAGTTAGTGTTAGGCTAAAAAACATATAAGTGATCAGGTGAAATTTACCAGACCTGGTTAATGGTAACTTTCTTACCGATTGTGTCCATTCATCCATGGGCACTTCTACCTAAGCTGTCACGTTGCACCCAGCATGACTCCTCCAGCCCCAGTTACAAACTGCAATCCTAATTCAAGAGCAGTAACCCGTGATTTCTGGTCTTTATAAAAAGGATGACTTAGGCCAATGTAATTATTATTTGGGGAATTAGAAAAACTGAACCAGTTGACTACTCAGTATTGGCCAATTGAGCTCCTAGACATATGCAAACTTAGCTGATGAAGAAGTGTATGTTATCCTTAGTTATTACTGATGTGTTTTTCCATTTTATTAGGTGCTTTTTTTCTTCAACACTTTCATTCCATCATTGACTTATTTTCACAAACCTTTTCAATTTATCTGTTTGGCTTTATAGTTATGGAATTCAAAACCAGTACTGACATCAATTAAGTGGTAATAGTTCATAATGTTGTTTTAAGACATACAAAATCAAAGAAATAGAGAGAAGTCACAGTACAGTTCTGATACAGGAGACAAATTATTTAGGCAGATAGTGAAGGTAAAAGAGTCCTCAGCAAGGCTTCACTTCTAACAAAAAGCAGTCCAAGAAATTATTTTTTCTAACAAAGAGCAGCCTGAAAAATTGAGCTGCAAACAGATAAGGGAGCTGGAAGCTTGCATGGGTGAATGCTGGCAACCGTGTGAATAGAAAAAGGCTACCCGGGGTCCAGGCATATCCAAAATGGAGGTCCCCATCTTCTCTTTTCTTTGTTACCACCTGTACAGTAAAGAAATAGGGCCTGGCGTGGTGGCTCATGCCTGTAATCCAGTTCTTTTGGAGGCCGAGGCAGGCAGATCACCTTAGGTCAGATGTTCAAGACCAGCCTGGCCAACATGGTGAAACCTCGTCTCTACTAAAAATACAAAGTTAGCCGGGCATGGTGGTGGACGCTTGTAATTCCAGCTTCTCGGGAGGCAGAGGCAGGAAAACCGCTTGAACCCGGGAGGCTGAGGTTGCAGTGAGCCGAGAGTGTGCCACCGCAAGCCAGCCTGGGCAAAAAGAGTGAAACTCTGTATGGAAAAAAAAAAAAAAAAAGCAAGAAAAAAGAAAAGAACATGGTACAGACCAGGTAGAGAATACATCTGCATAATAAAAGATTAGGACGGGGGCAACCAGCTTTTCATGACTTATGCAAATGAAACACCTAGTCCTAACCAGTTTCTCGCAGCTTATGCAAATGACACACCTGGTCGGACCAATCTTTCATGCCCTATGCAAATTAGGCACCACCGCCTCAAGCTTATCTATAAAACCCCCTGAATACTACCAAGGAAGCAGAAACACATTCAGGACCCCTCTCTCTGAAGCAGAGAAACCTATACTCTTTCTTTAGCCTATTACACTTCTGCTTTTAAGCTCACTCTTTGTGTGTCCACATCCTAGTTTTCCATGGCCATGGAACAACAAACCTTGGGTATTACCCTAGACAGTGATGCCACTTCATTTCTTTTTCACTCCTGACATAAGCTGACCTAAACACACATTGCTTAAAAATCTACGCCTTTTCTTATTGCTTAAAAAGGGGGAGATATTAAATTTATTGAAGTAAACAATGTAGCAATTTTTAAAATTACTGTGACTATATGTATTAATTTATCTTACACCTAGGAAAGCAGTCATTGATTACAGTGGCTATTTTCTTTTTGCAGGATGCTCCCCCTCCTCCATTTCTTTTGCTAAAGGTTTTATGCCACTGGGCAGCCAATCTCAATCCATTTTCAGGATTTTTCTAGCTGAAAAAAATTCCCTTTTCTCTCCAATATTAGAGATAAATTCAAAGCTCCTGGTAACCATGTTCCCTGCCACATGGAGAAGGGTCACAATCACTAAGAGAGAATTCAGATAATCTACAAATGTGAGCAGGGATGAGAAGTAGAGAGTCTGACAAGCACTCCAGATCTTGTTTCCCTTCTCTTTAAGGCTTTTCCCCTCCTCTAGTAGGTTAGATGAACCAATAGGCAACTTTTTTGATGGCTTATGTTCCTTCGAGTCCAATTTCTGTTACAACTGAAGCCTGGACTAATTCATGATCTGATCTAAAAACTAAAAGATGAATTCGTGAAGATAAATTGTGCTTAAATAATTATTAGCATGATTACTGCTTAAGGTCTATGTCCCTTGAGAAGACCTGATTTATAAACTCCAGAGGAGCAAGGACCATGTTCATCTTACTCTACACTAGCACAGTGTCTGTATAATAGACACTTGGTAAATAATTAGATTAATAAAAAAGTTGAATGTAAATACAGAAAAGTGTGGTTATACTGTCCAATTTCACACAAAATCATAAGATTTCTTGATGGCAGAATGTTTCTCTTCTATGTATTTAAATCGCAAGCATCATAACTTTCTATCTTAAGCCAAGGTTCTCAGATTTTAAAAATATTTCTCATCATAGTACTGAGAATAAAGTTTAGAGAGTATAAATTTGAGTAAATGTTCAAAGGCAAACAGACTGAGCTGTAGTTTACATATTCTGGGTAAAAAGCACTGCAATATTTATTTAGGAATTTTTCAAGTGCAGAAAGTTACAATTACATTTTTAAAATGTAAACTATTTACCAAATTCACTTTCTTAACTGCATTATTCTTAGGAAACCATCTAGCTTTTCAATACTTCCAACACTATCATTAAAAAGTAAATGAAAATATCAAAAGAGTAAAGTTCTAATTTTTATGAAAAACAAAGTTCTAAAATTAGCATAGAATAGGATAAAAGTAAAAGGGCTCCCTATTTACATAAAAGCTAGCATTTTGTTTGAATTAGTACATTTATAATTATGTATGCTAAATATAAGCTATAGATGGAAATCTGAAATTATGCCTACCTTTCTGTAATGAGTTAAGATGGCTCAAAATGGCAATCACATTTTGTTGTTGTTTAAAAAGAATGACCATTATATTTATGGAAACAGCTAGGTCAATTATTATACAGCATCATCAAAAAGAATTCTTATGATGATAATCACAACATTGTTAATTTCATATGGCCATTGGAACATGGAAATCATTTCATTTCACAGTCCCCTTTAAACATACTGGTACTTTATATAAGGTGAAGTTTGCATTTTTTGTTGCTGTTGTTTAATCTATTTGAAAAAGTCAATTTCTTGACAGATGGTATAACGTACATAAAACATCATTGCCATCTATAGTGCATGTTAATAATGAAAACAAGTACAACTTGAAAGTTTTTTTCAATGCATGACTCTGAGGTAGGGTATGAATATAGTCTGTCCTCTTTTTCTGAGTGAAAACTGAGTGCAGGTAATATTAACAAACTCCTTTCTTCAAAGTCATGTTGCTGCTATTGAGTGAAACAAAAACACAAAACCAAGTCTTCTGGCTCAAAACTGAGTGCTCTTTTTAAAACAATACAGCTTCCTCTCTATTTGATTTCCTATGTATGTGAATACAGCAAAATTTACCTTCTTATTGCTCCATGAATAAAATAAATTTTAAGTATTGATCGCAGTCCCAAGCACTACTTCATCTTACTATCCTATCCTTCAATTTTTGCTCAAATAGAATTGTTTCTCCATGTCTCAGGCAGGTCTGCTGCTTATTTTCATTTACGGGCATTGCTCCACATGGACTTAATGTTTCTATGTAGCATTTCTCCTACTCTCCTTCGATATGACTGTCTTCCTTTAGTATTTACCAAATGACCTGGCATCACCAGCTGCCCACAGCCAGGAAGATACCTTACTTGCTGTTGTAGCTATCATGTAATGTTTGTGTTAAATTATAGTGTTAAATAAAACAATGATAATAGGTAAATATTAATAATTTTAATAGTGTAAATGTCAACAGTGTAGGTATTTAGTGTCTGCTAACATGCAAGTTTCCTCATCGGTTTTATTCCTTTAAAAGATTCTTGGATTTACCTGAGTTCAGTTTCCATTATCAGGGTATATATAGACATATCACATTGAATGAGGGATCCCATGTATATACTAAGCTTAGAAGAAAATTCACAATTTTCTTAATATATTTTAGGAAATTCTATTTAATTCAGTTTAAGGTATTTTTATTGCTACTTTAAGGTAGATTGATTTTATAGCTGAAAATTTTAAATTAACATTTCGTGTTTAACAGCCACATTGCTGTACAAAATACAGGTAAACTATAATTTTACTTTTACTATGAGACATACATACTGGCTTTTATCAAATGCTTTTCATCATCTTCAGATATTATCATATAGATTTTCCTTGAGTTACTGATATTACAAAATTATAATAATATCTATCTTTTCAAATGTTAAATTTTCATTACATTCATGAGATGCAGCCAACTTCACCATAATGAACAAGTCTCATGATGCATTATTGCATGATTTTATTTGCTAATAATTTATTTAGTATGTTTGCCTATATAATCATAATTAAAATTAATATTCTTATTTGTTATTCTTGTTAATTTTTGATTCAGGTTTATATATGAGACAAATTAACAATCTACCTTCCAATTTCTATGATTTGGGAGAATTAAATTGCACAGAAATTACATATTCTTGAACATTTGAAAGAAACTACTAGTGATATAACTTTGGGCTATGGGTTTTCTTGGATTTTTTTTTTTTTTCTTCAAGAAAATATCTTTTGAGTCCCCTTGAGCAAGATGACCAAATAAAAACAGCTACGGTGTGCAGCTCACAGCGAGATCAACACAGAAGGTGAGTGATTGCCACATTTTCAACTGAGGTACCTGGTTCATCTCATTGGGACTGGTTGGCCAGTGGTTGCAGCCGAAGGAGGGAAAGCCGAAACAGGGTGAGGAGTTACCTCACCCGGGAAGTGCAAGGGGCCAAGGAACTCCCTCTCCTAGCCAAAGGAAGCCATTAGAGACTGTTTACTGCACTCTGGCCCAGATACTACACTTTTCCCACAGTCTTCACAACCTGCAGACTAGGAGATTCCCCCTAGTACCCACACAACCACCAGGGCCCTGGGTTTCCAGCACAAAAATGGGCAGCCATTTGGGCAGAAACTGAGCTAGCCACGGCAGTTTTTTTTTTTCATACCTCAGTGGTACCTGGAATTCCAATGAGAACTGTTCACTTCCCTGGAAAGGGGGCTAAAGCCAGGGAGCCAAGTGGTCTGGCTCAGTGGGTCCCACCCCCAGAGACCAGCAAGCTAAAATCCACTGGCTTGAAATTTTCAAAGCCAGCACAACAGTCTGAGCTTGACCTGGGTCATTCAAGCTCAGTGGGGGAAGGCGCATTGGCCATTGCTGAGGCTTAATAGGTGGTTTCAACTCTCCAGTGTAAGCAAAGCTGCCTAGAATGCTGAACTGGGCAGAGCCCAACACAGCTGCAGGGGCTGTCTCACTAGATGTCATCACCGGGCAGAGCATCTCTGGAAAAAAGGCAGAAGCCTGTCAGGGACTATAAATAAAGCCCCCACCTTCCTGGAACAGAACACCCGGGAAAAGGGGCAGTAGTTGTTACAGCTTCAGCAGACCTAAACATCCCTGCCCGGCAGCTCCGAAGAGAGTAGATTTCCCAACACAGCATTCAAGTTCTGATAAGGGACAGACTGCCTCCTCAAGTGGCTCCCTGACCCCCATGTATCCTGACTGGGAGACACCTCCCAGTAGGGGCTGACAGACACCTCATACAAAAGAGCTCTGGCCGGCATCTGAAAAAAACGAACAACCCCAACAAAAAGTGGACGAAGGATATAAACAAACACTTCTCAAAAAAAGACATTTATGAAACCAACAAACTTATGAAAAAAAGCTCATCATTACTGGTCATTAGAGAAATGCAAATTAAAACCACACTGAGATACCATCTCATGCCAGTTAGAATGGCGATCATTAAAAAGTCAGGAAACAACAGATGCTGGAGAAGATGCAGAGAAAAAGGAACATTTTCACACTGTTGGTGGGAGTTTAAATTAGTTCAACTATTGTGGAAAACAGTATGGTGATTCCTCAAGAATCTAGAACTAGAAATATCATTTGACCCAGCAATCCCATTACTGGGTCTATACCCAAAGAATTATAAATCATTGTTATACAGACACATGCACACATGTTTGTTGCAGCACTGTTCACAATAGCAAAGACTTGGAACCAACCCAAATGCCCATCAATGATAGACTGGATAAAGAAAATGTGGCACATATACACCACGGTATACTATGCAGCCATAAGAAAGGATGGTTCATGTTCTTTACAGGGACATGGATGAAGATGGAAACCATCATTTTTGGCAAACTAACACAAGAACAGAAAACCAAACACCACATGTTCTCACTCATAAGTGGAAGTTGAATAATGAGAACGCATGACACAGGGAGGGAAACATCACAAACCAGGGACTGTCAGGGGATAGGGGTGTAGAGGAGGGATAGCATTAGGAGAAATACTTAATGTAGATGACAGGGTGATGGATGCAACCAATCACCATGGCACATGTATACCTATGTAACAAACCTGCATATTCTGCACATGTATCCCAGAACTTAAAGTACAATAAAAAAAAAGTAAAGAAAGAAAAGGAAAAGAAAATACCTTTTGAAAAATGCTTTTGACAACTTTCTATATTTATACCGTAATTATTTTTATTTTCATCTTTTTTTATTTTACCTACATTGGGGTATAATTGACAAATAGAAATTATATATATTCCAAGTGTACAACTTGATGTTTTGATGTATGTATACATTATGAAGTAATCACCACAATCAAGCTAGTTAACATATCCATTCCTTCACAGTCACCTTTCATCTGTTTGTCTATGTGTGCATGTGGTACAAATACAGGATCTATTCTCTTAGCAAATTTCAAGTATACAGTACAACATTGGTAACTATAGATATTATGTTGTACATTAAATCTTTTATGTATTTGATATAACTGAAAGTTGGTAGCCATTGATAGATATCTTCCTATTTCCCCCACTCACCGACCCCTCATAATGACAATTCTACTCTATATTTCTATGAGTTTGACTATCTTTGATTCTAAATATAAGTGAGATCATGCAGTATTTTTCCGTGCCTGGCTTATTTCACTTAGCATAATATCCTAGATCATATGGTAATTCTATGTTAAATTTTTTGAGGGACTTCCATACTGTTTTCATAATGGCTTTACTAACATACATTTCTACCAACAGTGTACAAGGTTCGAGTCCCTTTTCTGTACATCTGCACCAACACTGATTATCTTTTTTGTTTTTGATAATAGCCATTGTAACAGGTATGAGGTGATAGCTCGTTGTGGTTTCGGTTTGCATGTTCCTGATGATTAGTGACATCGAGTACCTTTTCATATAGCTCTTGGCCATTTGTATGTCTTGAGATCTATCTTCTTGAATAAATTTGTAGTACACATTGTTTAGAAAACTGACCAATAATATCTAGATTGTCAAAAGTTGCCTCACATTCTATCTGATTTATATTTTTTTAGTTTTGGCAGTATCATTTGTTTTATTATCTTTTTCATTCCTGAGAACATCTTTTTTCCTTTATTATGATTACTATATATAGTATATTTAATTGTTTTCTTAAAAAAGATTATGAAATGAATCTCTCCTGTGATTTTAACTTCATTAATTTCAGCATTTATCAGTATAAACTGATTCCTTCTGTTCATGTGCATATTTTATTGTTTTGGCTGATTTCTTACAGTTATTTTGTTTTGTTTTGTTTTGATGTGAAAAATTATATTATAAAATTTTCTATGACTTTTATCACATCCAACAGGTTTTACTATATACTTTCTCAATTTATTTACAGTTAGACTATAATAATACAATTTTGATTTCCTCTTTAACCTAATAATTATTTAGAGGACTATCTTGGAGTTTTTGGTTATTGCTATTGTTTGAATTTCTAAATGATCAGCTTTTTCTAATTCTAATATTAACTTGTTCTATTGCACTATAGTCAGAGAATGTAAACAAATCTCTTTTATTACATATACGATTTCAAAGTCACTGAGTTTGAAATCTCAAAGTTATACTTCCACTTTATTAATTTCTTCATTTTTAACTTCATGTTGACTGGTGTGTCTTTAAGAAACCTTTAATCAAGGCTTATGTGTTCATTCACAATTTTCCTGTTAACAATACCCTAATTTTCTTCTGAGCTTCCACTTCCTCTCCTAATCTTATCCCATGTGTTTCATATATTGTCAACAATATCCCCCGCTCTTCAGGTAGACATGCAATTCGGGATTGGCAAATTCAGCACAGGGACAATCCAGGGATATGATATGATTTGAGATTTCAATGAATCTTCTGCTGGGCCTGTTTCAGAACACCTCCATTCTCACCTGAACAGTAAAGTAAATGAATGTGGTCTTCCCAGACCTGTTATATGATGTGTGAAGATGAAACCAACCCAGCAAAGAGGAGGCAGAGATACAGAGGACACTGAGTCCCAATATCATCGTTTGACGGTGATGTTATCTCTACGGCCAAACATTTCTAAAATGTGATCCTTAAAATTTCCCTTGCTCCTCCAGCTACCTTTATTGGCTTTTCAGACACTTAAACAAATCTTAATTAGTATAGTGTATCTTCTTAGTTCTTGTGTATTTGGCAGCCCAAATTTTTATTTTCGCATTTAAACTACAGTTTTGCTATTAAAATACATTTGGGGTCTGTCTCTTTTCTTAAAAATATGAAGATGGTATTTCATTACCAAGTATGTTAAAGCCATTGGGTGCCTCCCTGTAGTCCTCTCAGAGTTTAATGTCTTAACTAGAGAAGTAGACCACTGCTGGTAGATTAATGAATAAATATGAGGGCAAGATGAATATTTCAGCTATCCATAAAAGCTCTTGGTCCCTTATTCTATAGACAGAGCTACATTTACAGATCTCTTTCTAATCAACAAGATTAAAATAGAAATTGAGTATACTAGGAATCAAAAAGTACAAAACATTTTTATTAGTTAGTTCTAGAGTGATGTTAATTTGATAAATTGCAGTATAAGTATTGTATGATCATTCCAGGCAGGCTTACTATCTAGGGATGTAGTTTGATCTAGATGATAGATACAGTCTTAGAAAAAGTTATATTTGAATCTCTGTTTTCATAAGATTTTATTAATTTAACAAAATTGTTCTTGAAAAGGCAGAGCAACTCCATCTCCCAGAGATTTTTCCCAGTCAACTAATGTGATATGTTCTACATAATACTGCCCTATGGCTATAAATAAAAGAAACATATGGGATAATGAAATAGATCTACGTCTCTCATGCGGATATCTTCCAACCCCTGGAAACATATTTGTTACAATAACTTTGTTTGAATTTTTACATTTGTATTATTGATATAAATAAATGAAAACATATTCTTGATCAACTCCCTTACACAGCCGGTAAGCAGTTTGCCCATGGGGCAACACACATCTACTATTCACAATTATAGGTCAGTCCCTCTGTTAAATATCAGAAATAAAAATACTGACTAGTAAATACACAAGCAAAATACAGTCTTACAGATATGGCAGTAGAAGTTATTTGGGAGTATGGCAGTGGGGTGGCCAAGGATATGAACAGATCAACTCTACTTGAATAGTATGAGATAGAAGGTTTGCACATCCACTGTAAGATACTTAAGGAATAACAAAGAAAACAATATCCAAGGAGCAAGAATGCCTTTCTACATATGGTACTGCACTGATTTAAGAACCTTACAGTTCCACTGGGGCCAGGGACAATTTGAGAGTAGCCATCACAGTGTGATCTGGCAATCCATTTTCATCCTTTACTGAGAGGGTAGTTACACCTTCTACAACACATTTAAATAATCTCATTCTTTGACTTTAAAAATCCATAAAGCACTTGAACCTCTAAATACCGGTTCACCTAGAAGCAGGAGCCCAGTAAAAAAGGCTTCTCAAATGTCTTTCAATTGCCCCATGACATTGTCATTTATGCCTTGATACATGACACACCTCCAAATATCCTCCACCCACAAACACTCTAATCATTTCCATTGGGAAGTTTCTCATGAAACCCTGTAGAATATTTTAATCTTTTCATAAACACTGCCATTCATTAGTAAAAGGTAACAATTCTTTGACAAAAAGTTTAAATAAATATGATCCTCAGCAGGGACACATATTTTTGCTCAACAAAACATGAATTTACCCTTACTAACTAATTTTTGTTTCCTTGGCTACTCCCTAGTATGGAGGGCTGAAAACTGGTCAGCTATTTTCAGTTTTGAATTCCAGATGTGTGAGCACTAGCACACATACATACACATCAACCTTGCTTTCAAAAGAAGATATCCTTACCTTTTTTCCTCCTGTTTGAAAAGTTTAGGAAGTCTGGTCTTTTGGTGCAGGAATATTTTAGGATATTGCTTCATAAAGGTATTGTGAGCTGATAAGATATTGCTCATACTCTGGCTTAAAAAGAGAGAAATTAAGTGATGTAAGATAACAGCTGCCAGGAGAAAGATTTTTAACTCAATATATACGTATTAATTCTATACTGACTATTCAGTCTAAGAAGCAACTAACAAAAATATAAGCATAAATATTTTGTGCTTAAAAAAATCCAAATCTCAATAAGAAACATTTTAGGAAATATCAAATGTATGACAATGTATGATAATGTCAGCATCAAAAACTTAATTTTTTAAGTTGAGTCTTTTTAAAACTTATGTTTCTATAATTGATTAAAGTTCTTATATAATGTACTACGGAATTAAAGTCCCCCTAAAATGATTTAAAATACTTTACATCTACATTACTAGACAGTATATTTATCGGAATCTTTGCAATCCTGTATTAAAATCTCATGCACTATTTTTTACGTCTAGAATAAAGACATGTTACTACAGTTAAAGATCAGCATTTTCCCAATTTAGATCACTGAAATATCCTAGGATTCTTTTTCTAAGTAAAAATTTCTGATCCTTTTCTTGATAATCAGAAACTCTAACAGTAGAGCCCAGGGAGGGCTTCTTTTTTTAGAATATATATTCCTCAGGATGACTCTTATAGGCAGCCAGGCTTTGATCCATGGCAAATATCAAAAATGCCAATAAGAAAGATCCAGAGAAATATGGCAAATTGTCATTAAATATTAGGTAATAATATTTGTTTCTTGAAAATCCACCTCATTCAATTTTCAATTGACATCACCATGAAAAGTTGGTCAATTTTACAAAAAAAATGCAAAACATTCATCTTGACAGCTTATTTCAATAATTATAAAAAGTGATTATACTTCAAATTGAACACTGACAAACATCTTAGTCAACAGTTACCTCATGGCAATGAACATAAAAATCCTAAAGAGAAGGCTTTTTAACAAAGTCCTTTTCATTTTTCATTGTAAATAATAACAACACATTCTAAAATATTTATGACAGCTTTTTCTTTTCTTGACTAATGTTCCTAAAGCATCATATTGATGCTTTACATAAGACAAATAATATATACTTTAAAAATCTTATTTAATATAACTTAATTGATTCAAACAACACACTACTATGTGATTTTCTGCATTAGACATTTTTATTCCTTTTCTCACAATGTATAGATACACTCACCAAGCATTGAATCTTTTTAAAATCTGACTACTGATTTTATTGGAGGCTTTCCAGAAAAAAAAAACTTCTGTTTGGAACTCACATTCTACAATCATCTATCGTATACATCTACCTGTTTTTTATTGGATACTTGTTACATTCAAATTATTATACTAAGATCTTTTACATTATTTTGTATTATTGCACATTTATATAACCTGACAATATACTTTATTTGATATACTTTATTTCCCCTTCTGCACAAAAAGAAATTGTAACTTTAATAATTTGCCTAATTCATATAGCTAAGAAGTGGAAGATAAAGGGTACGTATGAAAACTAAATTGACTCCAAAACCCATTCTTTTAACCTCTGGGATATTCTGCCCCCCAATTAATAAAACACATTAGTTCTTGCTATGTGCCGGCACTCTTCTAGACAATGTGTATGTATCTTACATAACTATATTAACTAGATACACCAATACATATTGT
Organism: Cacajao melanocephalus; assembly: GCA_963573385.1. Classification (NCBI taxonomy): domain Eukaryota; kingdom Metazoa; phylum Chordata; class Mammalia; order Primates; family Pitheciidae; genus Cacajao; species Cacajao melanocephalus. The sequence goes on from CAUYLG010041817.1 coordinate 39,389, forward strand.
TCCTGAAAAAATGCTAAAGTCCAAAGAAGTACAAAAGTGTAGACATATGTGGCCTATCCTACAAAACTTGGAATCCTATTCCAATCTGTGATCTGGATAGATCATCTTTGGAGTGGCTAAAATTTTTTTCCAAAATACTAAGACATTTACCCATGTCATTTTTATGTGTATAACCTAGTTAGCTGCCTCCTTCACCTAAATCTCAAGAATTTCCAAGATCTGGTGGCTAATGTACATGGATTCAGTGTTTATGATCTGGATCTCCAAAAGTAGCTTGTCAAAGAAGAGAAATACATGGAAGATTGAATTGGAAGAGTCAAATGCTAGAGCTAGAGATGACATGATTTTTAGATTGAGCCCCTAAATGCCCTGTAATGCGATGATGTATATTCTATGTCTCAAAAATGTAATGTAGAAGCATATTCCTATTTCTGAGTCTCTTGTTGAAACAACAACATATGTCTGTGGGTTCAGTAGAAAGCATTATTGTCTAAAACCATGTGAAGTCTGTAAACAAAGGAATCTAAATATGAAATATAGAAGTAGCTGAGGGGAAACATAAAATAATTAGCATGCTAGGGACAAAGAAATGTTTAGAATTATGGTAGCATTGTAGAGTAGATCATGGACCCAAATACCTATCTGATCCTTCAGTTCTGTCTCAAAGATGTTTTTCATGATTTATCAGACTATGAGTAAATACCATCCATGGACAAAGAAGTTGCCACTTCACTGACGCTTACCTGCAATAAACTCATCTACAAGAAAAGAACTCCAACTTCCTCAACCAGAAGAAAAAGCAATATATTCAAAATATATAGGTTTACACAGCAGAACTCTAGAGCACTTTCAGGATGCTCTATATTCAGGGATTACAAAATTAAATGCTTATAGTGTCCAAGCAAGTGTCGTAGGGTGGAAACTGTAGCAAGCTGAAAAGAGCATGTCCGCATGGAAGGACCTGCGACTTCACCTTTAAGACCATTTTGCTCATGTATTAATAGAAGTTCAATGTGTTCAGATCCTGTAGGTTTTCAATGGAAGTCAAAAATCTGTACTCTAATGTAAAAACTGTCTTATTTTTTAAATATTAATAACTGCTATGGATTGTATGGTATCCTCCTCTTCCCTCAAATATATATATATATAAAAACTCTAACATCCAATGTGACTATATTTGAAGACAAATGCAGTCTCCCTAACTACAAGGGAGGTTGGAAAATGTAATCTAGCTCTGTGCCCAAAAAGAAGATACAGTTTGGAGGAGTACAGAGAATCCTTTAAGGTAGATATAAAGTCACCAATACATTAGATTTAGATTTGTTCTTATTATTTAGAAATGTGTCTATCATTTTATGAGTATGAAAATGATGCATATAAAGTTTAAATTACCTGCCTATGCTTATATAAAGCAGAAACATGAGTGCACAAATTCCAGTTGTCTTGCTTTAAGATTAGGAGTCTTCCATTTCTCATCATAGGCATAATCTAGTAGAGAAGGCAGAACACGTCTTGTGTCAGGGAATGCTACCAAGGGCTTTAAGTGATCACCCTTTCCCTGGTCTAGGCTAGTGTACTCGGTGTTCTCATGGATGAGTTCTACCCAATGAAACATAAAAGAGAAGGCAGAAGGGATGCAACTAAAAAGACCCTTCCACAGGAGATTCTCAATGTTCTTTTCCCTTCCAGCTTGATGCAGAGGAACAAGGTGGCCTTGGAAGCCACACAATAAAGACTGGAGAGCAAATGTTTCATAGAGGCCTGAGTTCCTAAACTAAAAGAACAAATTGCCAATGAAAAGCACCTCTTTAGAGCATTATGTGGGAAAGAAATATTGTATAAAGCTACTGAGATGTAGTGTTTATTTATAGCAGCCAGAAATGCCCTAATACAATATTTCTTCTGCATCTCATTCAGTTTTGCCCACAGATCTGAAAATATAATCAGCTTTTAATAAGATACTTATTGATTAATTGTATTTATGTGTTTGCCCTAAGGCAATTCACATTTTTTAAGTTAATTAAGGCAAGTCATAAAAGTTGAATATATTCAATCCCCTATAGATTATTTCCTCCTGAGTTTGTGTTACAAATATCATAGCATCTACACATGTATCTGATGAAAATTAAAATAAATATAAATGATATCCTGATAAAGGAGGCAGGTACAGTTTGATATGAATTAAGCTTATTCTGTATTTTATATATACAATATGCATATTGCATATAAAAATACATATCCATAATACGTGTCATCTTTTTATTACAACATGAATTGAAAAATAAACATTCTATAACAATGTCAGCATATTCAACATTCGGTTACTACAAGGTGTTACTGTATTCAGTCCCCTCTGTTCTTATTTTTAAAAATTTTGGAAATATGAGTTTCTAAGCCTTATTCATGGACAAAGCACATTAGCCAATGACTTTATGCTTTCAAAATTATATTTTTTCAAAGAAGTTCCACATGCTATTGTAAGTAAACATAAAGATTAATTCAAACTTTTCATTTTCATAAAGTTCTGAAGGAAAATCTAAAGTTCTGTTTGACAAAGTTAACTGCAAGACTGAATGTAAACCTCTTAGAGAAATATTGATCTGTCATAAAAGTTTACTTCCCCTGAAATAACTAGTTTTCCCTACTTTGAAAATCAATATCTCATTTGCATATAAAACTGAAGTTGTTCTGTAACCTTATATGAAGTATTTAAACCTTTCATTTTTTTAATCTTTAGAAAAGAACTTCCTACCTTTAGGGTTGTTATAGTAGCTAGAAATAATAAAAGTAAAGTTTCAGGCCTACTATTATCAAATATTAGGCATGTAAAAATGTTAATTGTTAATGTAAATCCAGATACAGAATGTACAGCATTTACATCAGATTTATATCCCTAAAGCCTATAAATTATTCTGTTAGATATGAAATATAAAAGTTATATATAAAATTTTTATGAAGATAAAGGATGGAATCACAATGATGATCAATAACAAGAGACTATCAGGAGTAGCCAAACTTGAAGAATTAAGTGGAAATTCTCAAATTGAAAATCACATATATTTTTTGTGTCATTGAATTTTATTTTAACTGTATATATTTGAGTGTACAACATGATGTTATAGAATACATACAGATAAAAAGATTTCTATACAGAAGCAAATTAACATATCCATCATTTCATATGGTTACCCATTTTCTTTTGTTTTTGTAGCAAGAACAGCCAAAACTCTTCATTTAGCATGAATCCCAAATACACTGGAATGTTATTACCTATAATCCTCATATTATATATTAGATCTATTCACTTATTTATTCTACATATATTCTACTTTGTATCCTCTGACCTACATCTCCCCATTTCCTCCCTTGACCCTTTCCCCTAGTAACCACTGTTCCCCATCTCTGTATTTGCATTTTTTAAAATTTCACATATAAGTGAGATCATGCAGTATTTTACTTTCTGTGTCTGGCTTATTTAACTTAATGTAAAGGCTTCTAGGTTCATCTATGTTGTGGCAAATGGCAAGATCTCATTCTTCTTTAGGGCTGAATAGTATTCCATTGAGTATATAAACCACATTTTTAAAAAAGTTTTTACTTTTATTTCAGGTTCAGGGGTACACATGCAGGTTTGTTATACAGGTAAATTGCATTATCTGTTTATTCTTCTAGCAATGTCTCTAGCATTGTTAGAAGATTTCAATTTAATGAAGTTCAGCTTAATAATTTTATCTTTCCTGAATCATGCTTTTGGTGTTTTATCTAAGAAGTCATCACCAAACCCAAGGTTACCTAGATTTTTTCCTATGTTATCTTCTATAGTTTCATACTTTTACATTTTACATTTAGCTCCATGATCCATTTTGAGTTAATTTTTTGTGAATAATGTAAGGTCTGTGTCTAGACACACAGATATATTTTTTTTGCATATGGATATCCAGTTGTTTCAGTATGATTTATTGAAAAGACCATACTTTATCCATTGTTGGCTTCTCCTTTGTTAAAGATCAGTTGACATATTTGTGTGGGTCTGTTCATTTGCTCTGTATTCTGTTTAATTGATCCATTTGTCTAGTTTGCTAATACCACATTGTCTTGATTACTATAGCTTTGTGGTAAGTCTTGAATTTGAGTATTCATTTCTTTTTAAATAATTTAAAGACTATACATGTAAGAGAAAAATCTCTTGTAAAATTAAAAACAATGTAAGTTACTTTGAATTTTATTTTGACCACCATTCTGACCATCACTTAACACTGAACTTTTTCTCCACCCTCAGAGAAAACCCATATTAAATCAGTGCATATTCTCTTAGTCTTTTTCTGTGTTTTTATATACATTTCAGTGAACCAGTAGATATTTATAGTATTTATGTTTAAGTGTGTGGTCTGTGTATATAAAAGATATATCATATTGTAACATCTATCTGCAACTTACTTTTTTCCCATCCACAACATGACTTAGAGACCCACCCATATTTGAACAAACAGCTATGTCATTCTTTTAAACATCTTCATACTCTTTCATGGTATTAGTACACCAACCATAATTTATTTAATGATTCCACTACTGATGAACATTACTTCACTTTTTTCTTTCTCGAAAAAAATGCTGCAGTGAATACCCTTGTAAATGCCTTCTTATTTATGTGTGGGTGCTTCTCTGGGGTAAAATACTAAGAGATACTTTTAGTGTACTAGGCAGGTAATAGTTAATTATAAACACGTAATGCACTCTCTATCCTCCATTCTGGAATGTTGAGTCTGGGAATTGGCAAACTGCACTCCATAGGCTTCCTTGCCAAATGCCTTATCCTATTAGATTTTGCCAATAGTAGGCACAGGTGGGAGATTCGAAATCAGAAGAGAAATATATATACTTGCTTTCTCTTTCTCTCTCTTGTTTCTGGTAACATTTCTGGAATTGGCTGTGTTCCTCTGCCTTCAGCCATCTTGGGTAGACCCACTGTCTGCATTCTTGGGTAGACCCACTATCTCTAGCCATTCTTGAGTAGACTCAACTATCTGCTTTCTGAACCCTTCTTAGCAGTTTTAGCCTGTCTGGGTGGCTCCTCCTAGATAATCCCAGAACCTCTTTTCGTACTCTATACCATATCTGCTCTTTCAAGACCCCTGTCTTAGGGTAGTTGCCACTTTGTGCCATTACTTATCTGTGTTAACTCACTCTCCTCTTTTGGATCTTTTAACTCTTTGATAACTAGATTTCTATGTTAAACACCCATATGTTTCAAATACTAAGGTATTTTCTGTTTTTTTCATTGCATCATGGCTGATTCAGTGAGTTTCAAGACCAGCTATATAATTTGCAAGGACCAGTCCAAAGTGAAAATGTGAGCACCTATTTCAGTACTAAGAATTTCAAGATGATGACAATAGAGCATTGAGGCCCTTTGAAGAATAAGTCACATGATCACAAAACTGATTCCGGTGATTCTCCCTGTACACCTGTCACTTTGATAGCAGCATATGAGAGCAGGTCTTTTCCCACATTTTCACTAAGACTTGAAGTTATCAAACTTTTACAGTAGCTCATATTTTATGGATGATATTTGTATCTTGTTTAATTTGTATTTCATGTATTTTTTGAACATTTTAATTTTTTTTGATGATTTTCTATTCACAGCAATTGCCTGCTTTCTGTTGAGTTCTTTGTAGCTATTATTTACATATTTTAGGTATCAGTTTTCTTTTGTGATTAATGTATGTTGCAGAATTTCTACAACTACTTCTCCCATTCTGTTGGCAAGAACACTCACTGTCTTATAGCCAAATCTAGCTGACAGGAGGCTACAAAGAGTGATCTTGAGTTTTTTATTTTAATAATTATGATATTTGAACCAATACATGAATTCAGTAAATTTACAGATATAACATCAACAAAAATAGTCATAGTTTTATACACATATAGCAACACAAATGAAAAAGGAATCAAGAAAGCAATCCTGTTTATGATAGTATCAAAAACACCCAACTTACTAGTAAATTAAACCAAGGAGGTGAAAGATCTGTACACTGAGAATTAGAAAACAGTGATTAAATTTCAGATGACACAAATAAATAGAAAGATATCCATTGCCCCAAAGATGTCCCTGGATTGAAAAAATATTGTTAGAATGTTTATAATAGCCAAAGCAATATACAGATTAAATGCAATCTTTAATGAAGTACTATTGGTACTCTGTGAAGAATGCCATTGGTACTTTGTTAAAGATTAGGGGTATCACATGAACCCCCAAACATGTGCAATTATATACCAATTTAAAAATACATAAAAATAATTTTTAAAAAATAATTAAAATTAGAAATAGAATGCTTCCAACATTGTTTTTCTTTCTCAGAATTGTTTTTGCTATTTGGGGTCTTTTATAGTTCCTTATGAATTTTAGAATGGGAGAAGAATAAGATTGCACCTTTATACCATACACAGATATAAACTCAATAGGAGCCTATACTTGGGAAAAATATTTGTAAACCAAAATATATCTGATAAGTGATTAATATTTAAAATTTATAAAGAACTCATCCAACTCGATTAGTAAGAAAACCAAACAACCCAATTAATAAATGGGCAAAAGATGTGAATAAACATTTCTCCAAAAAAGACATAGAAATGACATGGAAATGGTAGAAACTATTTGCAAAACACATATTTGATAAAGAGCTGGCATCCAAAACCTACAAAGAACTCTTAAAACTCAACAATAATAAAACAAAAAAAAATTAAAAACAGACAAAGTCTGAACAGATCCTCATCCAAAAAGACACACAGATGGAAATTAGCATATGAAAAGATGATAAACATCAATGTCATTAGGGAATTACAAACTAGAGCAACGAGATACCACTACATATTTATTAGAATACCTAATATTCAAAACGTTGACGACACAAATGATGACAAGGCTATGGAGCAAAAGAAACTCACTTTAGGTAGAAATACAAAGTGATACAGCTACGTTGGAACCATTTTCTAGCTTCTTATAAAGCTAAGCATAGGCTTATCATATGATTCAGCAAACATGCTCCTTGGTATTTTGCCCAAAACCTAGGTTCACACAAAAACCTGCGTGTTCATCACAGCTTTATTTATAATTGCTGAAACTTTAGAAGTAACCAAGATGTGCTTCAATAAGTGAATGGATAAAAACACTGTGATATATCCATACAATAAATGTTATTCAGCAATAAAAGGAATTAGCTATCAAGCAAAATACACACACAGACACACACAAACACACACACACACACACACAGACAGAGAGAGAGAGAGAGAGAGAGAGAGAGAAAGTTAAATACATATTGCTTAGTGAAGAAAGCTGCTGTGGTTTAAATGTGCCCCCAAAAATTCATGCTTTGGAAATGTAATCCCCAGTGCAACAGTGATATAAGGTGGAACTTAATAAAGTTGATTAAGTAATGAGGGCATGATGCATAAATTAATGTTATTATCATATTAGCAGGTTAATTAAGAGAGTGGTTGACATAAAGCAAGTCTAGCCCTTGGTGTCTTTATCTTTCAAAAGCTTGCTTTCACTTTCCACCTTTATACCATAAGATGACACTTACCAGATGCCAATATCATGCCCTTTGACATCCCAGCCTCCAGAAATGTGAGAAATAAATTTATTTTCTTTATAAATAATCCAATCCCTGATATTCTTTTATAGCAACAGAAAACAGACTAAGAAGCCAATATGAAAATAATATATACAGTATTATTCCAACGATGTGACATTCTAAAAAAGTCAAAATTATAGAGACAGAAAAAAAATCAGTGGTTGTCAGGGGTTGGGGGTAGGAAGAAGGGAGGGAGAAGAGGTAGAGCAGAAGATTTTTAGAGCAGTAAAATTATTCTGTAATGTTGAACGTTACAGAACGTTCAACATTCTGTAATTACAGGTAATTACATGTAATGATTGACCCATGTCATTACATGTAATGATTGACTCACATCATTATATACTTGTCAAAAGCCCTACAATGTACAACACAAACAGTAATCCCTAATGTAAATGGGCTTTCGTTAATAGTAGTGTATCCATATTGGCTAAAAATTACAACAAATATACCATGCTTCTGCAAGATACTAATAATATGGGAAACTAGGAAGGAGGGGTAAAGGTATATATAGAAACTATACTTTCTACTCAATTTTTTGTAAAGCTAAAATTATTCAAAAATTATTAAAATATATGAATAAAATAGGTTTAACTTGTTGTAGTACATAATGTGGAATTAAGATGAGAAGAGATTTAAGAATGTAATTCCACCTGTAAGTTTGGTAGTCCTGGATTCAGGTAATAAAAACTAGAGTGGAGTAGTAGATTAAAAAATGAGTGATAAATAGTACAGATACAATGGAACAGTAGAATATAGTTATAATACATGGAGAAATAAAGAGAAATGTTAACGAAACATGCCTGCAGTGTTTTTATGCTTTAATTACTGGGTAAACGCAGGCATTCCACAAATATTGTTTGAATGTCTACTATGTATCATGCACCGAAATAAGCAATAAAAATTCTCAAGTACACCAAACCAACAGGGTTGCTTTTTTTCCAGGAGTTTACAGTATAACTGTAGAGCTATGGATAGCAAATAGAGAAGGAAAGCAAGTTTTCAGGAAAGAATGAATTTGTTTCTGAAATCAAGATCTAGAGAAATCTGAAGGTTAATAAAATCTTAGAGATTATCTATAGCAACTACTCTAATTTGAGAAAGTTTAAGATAATACCATCTAGACCACTGTTCCTTAAGAGGAATGCAGGACGGAAGGAGGACTATTGACATTTTGGTTGGGACAATGTACAGGATTGTACTGCACATTACTAAAGGTTTAAAATCCCTACTTCCTTCTAGTTATGCTAATAATTATAAATGTGTGTACACTACAAATGCTCCCTGGAGAAGGTACTGCCCCAGGTAGAGAACCCTGCCTAGACAATTGGCTACCTGAGTGTACATGTTAGGTAAAATATTATTAATAGGCATACTGTGAATTATAAGCCTCCAACTTGCTAACAATCTACTGAATAAATTTAAGATTTATCTCTGCCCACATTTTCTGCCATCCCAAAAGACAAGGCTGTTCTGGATTGACACTGCCAGCTAGTGGTCATGAGAGGAAACTTCAAAATAAAAAATGCCTTCATTCCAGACAAAACAATATTTACTGGCTCAAAGCTCAGATCATTTATTTTATGTGCACAAAAGCCATATTTTTAAAGCTCTCCTCCCTCTTCTTTCTCTTCCAAACTTTATATCCATAAGAATAAAACCCCTTTATCTCTTCATTTATTTTTAAGACGAAAATATATGTCTAATGACGTCTGAAAAGCCAACAGAATTATCAAAACATTTTCATTATGAAAAAGAAAGGTTCTCAGCAATATCCTGTGAGTGAGAAAAAATAGAAAAGAAAAAGGAAAATAAGATATTTTGAAACAAAAAACCAACAATGAATATACTCTAAAGGCCTTATGGTTTTCCAGGAACCTCCTTAAAATCATCGTAATTGTCTCCATCAGACTCTTGATAGTTTTCCAATTAAATGTACTTTAACTTAACCTGAAACAATGAGAACGAAACAATTACTCAATTTTTAAATTTTTCATTAATTACTATAAATTTTAAAATGCTATTTTCATCTTTATTTTAAAAGTATAACATTTCAGATATATTTTGAGCAAATTTGGGAAAACTGGGAACACTATGACCCAATTGGCAGTTAGTTTTTTTGTTCTAAAGAACAGTGATTAAGAATCATATTTAGGTTTAAGAGTTTCCACTAGATGATTGAGTTAACTTCCTGTTCTACTGTTCTCTGATTCTATAACATTGTGTCTTCAGAAAATTCTGAATGTTTGATGTTAATTTATAAATGGACTTTGGGCTAACAGCTGATCATAGGTTATAGTGTTTAGAAGTATTCAGCTGTTCATGGGTTAGAGTTTTTATAAGTATTCAACCTTTTTTTTAATAATAAAAACTCTCAATGGAAGCAATGCACCTCAACACAATAAAGGCCATAAATGATAAGCGTACAGCTAACACCATACTCAAAGGTGAAAAGTTGAAAATTTTTTCTCTAAGATCGAGAACAAGACAAGTATGCCCACTTTCACTACTTCTTTTCAACATAGTACTGAAAGTACTATGCCTGAGCAATTAAGCAAAAGAAAGAAAAAAGAAATACAGCCCAATAGGGAAGGAAGGAAAATTGTCTCTATTTGCAAGCAATATGGATCTTATATGTATGTAGAAAAGCCTACAGACTCCACCAAAAGCTATTAGAGTAAATAAATTCAGTAAAGTTACAGGATACACAAAATGAACATACAAAAATTAGTCATGCTTCTATACACAAACCACCCAAAAAATCCTAGAAAAATAATTCTATTTAGCAAAAACAAAATAGACTAAACTACTTAGGTGTGAATTTAATAAAAAGTTTAAAGATCTGTATACTGAAACACTGATTAAAGAAACTGAAAATACAAATAGAAAGATATCCATGTTCATTTATTAGAAGAATTAATATTGTTAAAATGTTCATACTACAAAAGTGATCTACAGGTTTAAGGCAAACTGTATCACAATTCCAATGTCACCTTCACAAAAATAGAAAAAAAATTCTAAAATTTGTACAGAACCACTAAAGACCCCAAATACCCAAAAGAGTCTCAAGTAAAAAGAGCAAAGCCAAAGGCATCTCACTCCCTGAATTCAAAATATATTATAAAGTTGCTATAATCAAAAGAGTATGGTGCTGGCATAAAAACAGACATAGAGACCAATGGAACAGGATAGAAAACCCAGAAATTAACACACAGTTATAATAAACTGATTTTGACAAAATTGCCAAGAACACACAATGGGATAAGGATAGTTTCTCTAATGAGTGGTGCTTTAAAAAACTGGATATCCACATGCAGAAGAATGAAATTAGACCCTTACCTCTCACCATATACAAAAATAAACTCAAAGTGGATTAAATACAAAAGATCTAAAACTTAAAGATAAAACTTCTAGGATAAAATATAGAAGAAAAGCTCCATGACATTGGTCTAAGCAATGATTGCTTGAGTATGACCTGAAAGCACAGGCAACAAAAGCAAAAATGATCAAATGAGATTACATCAAACTAAAAGTTTCTGCAGAGGCAAGGAAATAATCAACAAAGTGAAGAAACAACCTACAGAATGAGAGAAAATATTTGCAAACTCAAGGACCTAGAAATAGAAATTCCAGCTGACCCAGCAATCCCATTACTGGGTATATATCCAAAGGATCATAAATTGTTCTATTATAAAGATATATGCACACGTATGTTCATTGCAGCAGTGTTTACAATAGCAAAGACTTGGAACCAACCCAAATGCCCATCGATGATAGACAGGACGGGGAAAATGTGGTACATATACACCATGGAATACCATGCAGCCATAAAAAATGATGAGTTCATGTCCTTTGTAGGGACATGGATGAATCTGAAAACCATCATTCTCAGCAAACTGACACAAGAACAGAAAATCAAACACCATATGTTCTCACTCACAGGTGGGTGTTTAACAATGAGAACACATGGACACAGGGAGGGGAGCATCACACATGGAGGTCTGTGGGGGTGGACTAGGGGAGGAACAGTGTGGGGTAGGGAGTTAGGGAAGGATAACATGGGGAGTAATGCAAGATATAGGTGATGGGCATGGAGACAGCAAACCACAATGCCATGTATGTACCTATGTAACAATCCTGCATGTTCTTTACATGTACCCCAGAACCTAAAGTGCAATAATATATGTGTATGTATGTGTGTGTGTATATGTATATATGTGTGTGTATATATATGTGTGTGTGTGTGTGTATGTATGTGTGTGTGTATGTGTGTGTGTGTATATGTGTGTGTGTGTGTGTGTGTGTGTGTGTGTGTATATATATATATATATAAAGAAAGAAAGAAATATCAAGGGAGAAAAAGGACCTGAATTTTCAAGCTTTTATTAATTTGTTGTAATTCTGTTCTCATTCCAAATAAATATTCATCTTCACATCTAATTTTGTATTTGTAAGTATATATTGTATTTCTAACAGAATGATGCAAGACCTGTATACACATACCCTAAAACGTGTTCCCCAGGGCCCTGGTATGTACCAGTGCTTCAAAAGAACACATCCAAGAATTTCGGGATTTGCGTTTCTAACAGAAGACAAGTAAACGTAAGACTTACTAAAGAGGGAGTCAGGCAATACAATGAGGCTGGACCTGAATGAGATAACTGTCTCAAGTGAGAATACTGCCCAAGTGGAATGATTCCATCCAGGAAGAAGAAGGCTGATCACATTTATTTAGAGGGGATACACTGACAGAACTAGAACTAGATGATTCAGTCTCTCTTATTATGATCTCCCAGAAGAAAAGAAAAATCTAGAAATATTTTGAAAAAAGAAATGAGTCTGGCTAGAAAGCAAAAGGAAAATAAAAGAAAAAAGGACATTTATTTCCAACAGCCTTGACTAGCTTCTCATGCATTAGAAAGGGGACCAACATATAAGATAGATTTGAAGCTTTGATGTTAAAAAATTTTTAAAACACTTAAAATGTTGGATGAGCTTTTCTGAATAACAGCAATAGTAAAAATAACAAACACTTCTGGAACCCTTATTGTGTTTCAGACATTTTTACCTATATTAGCCTCATTTAATCATCCTGGTAACCCTTTAAAGTAAGTACTGTTGTTATCTTCATTTTACAAATGAAAAAACCAAGGCAAAGAGAAATGTAGTAAGCAGTCTAAAGTCACACCGAGGGTAAGTGGCTGAGGCAAGATTCACATCAGGCAATAGGTCTCTAGAGTGTGTGGATTTCATTCTTTACTCCATGTTGAAAGACATTGCAAGCAAGGAGGAGGCAGCAATGCATTGGGGAAAATGATCCCTCTTGATAGAAATTTGGCATAAAAGAGGTTTTTAATACCCATTTTTAGACTATATTCTAGCCTGGGCAATAGAACAAGAATCCCGTTCTCTCTCTCTCTTTCTTTTCCTCTTTCTTTCTCTCTTACATAATTTTTTTTTTCTTCCTTTCACGCTCACTTACTTTCCACTCATTTTCTTTCTTTCAAAAAAAAAAAAAAAAAAAACAGAAAGAGGCAGTGGATAAGCCCCCTTCTCTGAAACACCATTCTAGCCCTACCACAGCCACCACTACAGGGCAGCTCTCCTTTTCCCCAAAATAGATCTTTTCCAGTGACGTCTCTCTCACCCACCCCTCCCAGAAACAGCCTTTGACTCCTGTCTCCTGCAGACAAAAGCCCACGTGATCCTACCACAGTCAGGGCATGCAAGCAAAATAGGACTGGGAGATGGCTGGAGTAGGGACCAAAGTAGTGGCTTGTAAATGAGGTGATCTCTCCATATCTTTCTCAACTTCAATCTCTAACTGACCTTCTTTACCCTCCCCCCAAAAAAACTTTGAAATTGGTATGTGGATTGCATATCTGCAAATGTGTCCAAGCCCCTATAAGGAACTGGTTCTCTTTTCACCATATTTACTTGTTTACCAAATCCCTTCCCTCCAAGAGGTACTAGAAGAGCTAGTTTCCAATCACCCCAGACATCCTTGAGATAGTACTGACCAGTCCAGGCTACTCTCTACTCTGATCACCATACACACCAGATTAGTGAGATGAGAACTAATGGAGGCTCATCAAATAAATTCAAGAAATTTAAGAATAAGTTCCTGAAGAATTCTATCCAATGTTGGTCTGCACAAGCTGTGACCCTAGACCTCTCTCCACTGCCAGCTACTCTTTTGGAGTTTACATTAAAGATAATCTGACCCAGCTTTGGGTTTAAAGGAAGAGGGGAAGAGGGAACAGGACTGGAGTATGTTTTAAGAAGCACCAGTAAGAGGTTCCCCAACCTGCTGACATTGTTCCCACAATACTGCTTGGGCTCCTGAAAGTCCACTGTTACCAATTCATTCCTTTGTTTAACTCCTACTTTAAAGAAAGAGTCTAGAGTTCTAAAGAATCTTGCCTCTGCTATTAGCAATTATATAATTAATCTATCAGGTCACAGGCATTGCCCCATAGAGTTGTTTTAAGGAAAAGATACATCAGTACCTACAACACAAAGTCTTGGTCATGTTACTACTGTTATAATAACATCAATTATGATTATTTCCTTTAAGCCAGTAATTCTCAACTTACCTAGAGATGAACTATGATATACAGGTAAATGGTGAGAAAACAAACAGAACTAAGAACCACCATTGTGGGCTTCCTCCCCACAGAACAAGCTTGAAGCACACACGTTGCCACTGTAATATGAATTTGTTGACTAATTAAGTGACTTTCTTCCATGGATGCAGAGACCCTGTAGCCTGCAAAGGCTGTGTGGGTGAGACGAGAAAGCTCTTCTTAAAAGAAGAAAAGAAAAGAGGAGGTGGGAGATAGCACAGAGAAAACACGCCTAAACAGACTTAAAAGTTTGCCAGATTGCAGTAGATTGAGGCAAGATGTCACCACTGGGGGAAACTGAGTAAAGGGTATATAAGATCACTCTGTGCCTTTTCTTACAACTGCGTGTGAATCTAAAGTTACCTTAAAATAAGAAGTTTTTAAAAGAAGTCTACCAGAAGCCTAGGTCTCTAAGACTCGATTAAAATAAATCTGTGTGCCCTCGGAGAGCTGGCTGTCTCAGCGTATTCCTCTAGACCAAGGCTTTCTGCAAGCAGGCACTGTTGTCTTTTCTTCTCTGCATCCTCAGCCTAGCATGGTGCCTGGCCTGCCATAGGCTCAGAAGAAATGTTAAATCTCCGCACAAACCCTCTTTGCCAAACCCCTTGCCCCTGAAGACCCATTGAAAGTACTGCTTCCCAATCAGGTGCAGTGGCTCACACCCGTAAGCACATTGGGAGGCCGAGGCAGGTAGATCGCTTGAAGCTGGGAGTTTGAGACCAGCCTGGCCAACATGGTGACACCCCATCTCTACTAAAAATATAAAAATTAGCCAGGCGTGGTGGTGCACACCTGTAATTCCAGCTACTTGGAAGGCTGAGGCAGGAGAATTGCTTGAACCTGGGAGGCGGAGGCTGCAGTGAGCTGAGATGGCATCACTGCACTGCAGCCTGGGCAACAGAGAAAGGCCCCATCTTAGAAAAAAGAAAAAAGGACTGCTGCCACTTTGGCTGCAGTGGAAACATTGAGGGTTTTGTTGCATTTAATTTTTTCCTGCGTCTTTGGAAACCTCAACTACAAGAGACATGTGCGCGCTGCTGTCAGTTACAGATGCCAAACCAGGAAAGGTTAACACAGATGCAAACCAGCCACCATTAGCATCGGGAGGTTAATGGGAACAGGGCTGCGGCTGGGTCGTCTTCAGATTTCTGAAAACGTGGGGACAAAGGTTCACCTCTCTTCTGTGCTTGTATTCCCTCTCTGCTCTTCCACCCGCCTCCAGGTTGGCAGCCAAAATACCCGCTCTAATTTCATTCCCTGCTCTTGGCCGTGTGCTTTGTGAATTGCCTCTCTTGACACAAGATAAAGTGAATTAGCAGAGGAATTGGCCCCCTGCAGAAACCAAAGGCAAGGCCAAGTCTGTTTGCTAAGGAAACACTCCCCGCTTACCAACTACAGCTCGACAGGTAGCTGCTGCTTCCGACTCTTCATAGAGCCTCATAATAATAATCCTTGAACATCTGGGACTGACCAGACCCTGAGCTAAATGCACTCACGAATAAGGATACCTTATAAAGCATCCTTTTGGGAGTATATCATAGCAGGCCAAGTGACTATTAATGCCCGGAAAAGACAAGAGAAAAAAAATAGAGGATTACACCTTCTGGGTCAGCAGCCCCGGGCTGGATGTGCAGCACCCTCCTCTCACAGGCCTGCTGTGGAGGTCCTCTTTCCTCACCTCTGCACACCTTCCCAAGCCAAATACCTAACTTCAATCCGCTTAGATATGCTGGAGGGCACAAGATCTCCCCCAACCCCCATCTCCCTTATAGCCGATATTCAGGTTTCTGGAGTCTGGATACCTTCTTCATCTGTGTCCAGGATCTCCCACAGAATAGCAGAGCAAGTGTGCAGGTGTAGACATCTGTCATATTTCAAGCAGGCTCCCAGGTGGGCAGCTCTGGCCATGGGAGACCCCACTAAAGAGAATACTTCTCATCAGATCATCCCAAATTCATGTTGCAGACAGCAAGCCCCAAGCAGCCTCTCTATCTAGTGGTATTAAAACAGCAAAATCACCTGTGCAAGCAGAGTTCTGCTAAATCGTATCAGATTGAAAAGGGCCCATGTTTGCCTGATGTCTCTTTACAGTTGAGGTCTGTGCACATGGCAAGGGTGCATTCCACCAGGAATGCACAACTGAAAGGCGGAAAAGGCAGGGGTTTCTATAAGAGATTCATCTATCATTTTCTAGCTGAGAGAAATGAGGGCAAAGTGGGTTATGTTCAGGATGTAATTTCTATTCACTTCTCTATATTCTCTCAAGGAGTCTGGTCTTCAGTGGGAGAGAAGTAGGAAATCCCTGCCCCCCTGAAACCAACTTGGTTTGTGCTGAGTCAGGATGGGAGCTTAGAGAACTGGATCTCTAAAGGACAATGCCCTGACTCAGTTTGTTTTCCCCACATGGAAAGTCTTTAATTGGGAGTGTAGTTAACATTTTTTTGAAAACTGTAACAGCTAAGAAAGGATGCTCACTCTGAGCCTGACTTGTTGTCTTTCAACTGCCTGTTTCTTTCTGTTAAGCATCTTTACATTCATAGTCTAGCCAGACCTGCATGCACCAGAGGCTGTCAGAAAGAAAGGTGGTTTCCTGCTGCTTCTTGCTTTGGGTCTGAGATCCTGAGTTTCAAAATAAAAGGCCTGGCTTTTTCAGAAGGGCTGTGTTCTCTTTTCCATATTCAAGTAGCTGAGATCAGCAGGGGTGGAGAGGAACTAAGGGAGCCTGAAACTACATCTTAATTGTCTGTAATCATTGCGACTGATATTTGTAGACCGCATTTGCAGTTTCCAGACTGCTCCTGTCCACATCATTTTATTTTATCTTACAGCAATTTGGGAGTGGGAAAGAACCATTACCCACAGTTTAGAGAGAGTAGCAAACTGGCCCAACGTCCCTTACCACCAAGTGGCAAACTACGGACTCAGACCCTGGTCTCCCCATTCAAATTCTCTGCTCTTCCCACCACCAATCACCTCCTTCTCCTGACAGAATTGCAGGAGGTAGAAATGTCAAACAGCAAAACCATTGCTACCTTTCAAATTAAAAGCTCAAGAAGGAAATAACAACATAACAGTCTCATATTCTTTCAGGTTTCCTACGTTTGTGATGAGACAATGAGATGCCATCTATTATTACAGATTTATAAAGACTTTATATTCACTCTCTACCCGCCAGGCCCGGTGCTGGCCACAGGTATGTCACCTTGACAAGCATTACACATAAAGCCTTGCTGCTCTAGGCAAAACTTTCTCCTTTGCTCTCCCAATAACAAATTAGAGAGAAGCAAAGAGAACCTTGGCTGTCCATTGTGCAAAACAACGTCAAGCAGTTCTTGGTGAATGCCCAGCAGAAGACTGAATCAAATAAAGCTGACATTCTTGATTCTTGTCCCTCCCATGGTCTCAACTTGATTTCTTTTTTCCCTTTCTGCTGCCTGCATCCCAGTCTTAGCCACCATTGCACTTCCCCCTCATCATTCGGGCCTGCAGATACAATTGTTGTGTCTAAGCTCCTTAGTACTTCCATTTCTAAAAGTCACTTTTTGCCCAGAAAAAAACAAACAAATAAGGCACAAGTCAGGGGTCTTAACAGCCAAACATTCTAAATGAAAGGATTACCAAAGACCATACTCATAGTCGGGTGCAGGCCTTCCAGGGAGAGAAGACGAGCTGGAAACAGGTGAATACTTGGAAGATGCTCAGGTCGGGCCATGCCTGGGAAAAGCAGAGGAGTTCCCAGATGGGTCCTTTTCTAGGGCTCCTCGATATTATAGACCAAAGCCAGGTCTTGATCTTTAAGGCCATTTCAAGTATGTTTCACTTCCAAACCCCAGATGAATCCTCCTGTCCAGGTAAGGGTGATTTGGGTTCTCCCCAGTCTTACCTCCAAAAACAGAACAATCTCTGGGGTTGCGGTGGACCTATAGGTCTCTGTAACATTTTTGTTTCACAGGACCCTTTTCCTATGACCCTGGCAATCATTATTGCAGGCTCAACACTTCCCCAAAGCAGTCGTCAGAGAATTTAACAAAAAGATCTGGCTGGGCTCAGTGGCTCATGCTTGTGATCCCAGCACTTTGGGAGGCCGTGGCTGACGGATCACCTGAAGTCAGGAGTTTGAGCCCAGCCTAACCAACATGGTGAAACCCTGCCTCTACTAAAAATACAAAAATTAGCTGAGCACGATGGTAGACACCTGTAATCCCAGCTACTTGGGAGGCTGAGGCAGGAGAATCGCTTGAACCCAGGAGGCAGAGGTTGCAGCAAGCTGAGATTGCATTACTGCGCTCCAGCCTGGGTGACAGATCAAGACTATGTATCAAAAAAAAAAAAAAAAAAAAAGGATGTAAAAGCAAACCTCAGGGGGCAGGGGGCACTTAAAGGTGATATATACGGAAGAAGCTGAAAGGATATTGGTTCATTAGCGATGCAAGAACGTGGTCTCCAGGCTAATGACTTTCAGGGCATGTGCGGGCTGCCCTCTTGTTTTCCTGTGCAGAGAGATGAGCTTGCAAGGGCAGGCTCATTCCTCCATCCCAAAGATGAAAGGCGCTTGAGGAATAATTCTTTACGTCTGGTTTATTAGACAAGATAAAGGGCTCCTAGACAAGATGGGAGGGTGACAGTGAGAAGATATTTCTGAGAAATTAGAATAAACCAAAGATAAGTGGGGAAAATGCCAAAGACTATGACGCAGTAGGTCAAGGAGGAAAAATTCAATAACTTTGCAGCTATGCTTCGTATGCATAAATATTCTGGATCTTCTAAATAAGAACAGTGTTCCATGTGCCACACAACACTTTAGTAAATTCTTGGTAAATTCTCGCATAGGTGGAAGGAAACATTAGCGACCTAGGGTCATGGGGCAGGAGGTAGGTACACTTTGGTGCTTGGAGGTTCCCTCCCGAGAGGCACAGGATAGCTCTTTGTAACCTGGCAAAGCAGAGTGCTGTCTTCCTATAATGTGTATCCAAGATGAAATAACAAAGAGCCAATAAGGAAAGGGAAAAGAGCAGGCAGGGCTTTGATATTTGGGTGAAAAATGATCTCTATGAGACACACAAAACCAAGTACAGACCCCAGGGAGCACATGTAGATGAAGACAAAAGGAGGTGTCCAGTAAGTTGCCAAAATACTGGCTGCCCCATGATGGTCTCGACAAGACTGTGATTTTTTTTTCATTGTAAGAAGATGAAAATTTCTGCACCCCAAAAGAGGAAGCTTGACCAAAAGGCTTTTCTGTCTCCAAATTTCCCACTAAACTAAAGGTGCGATTCTTCAATGAACCCTACGATTGGCACAGGGTTCTCACTGCTATCTTGGTGAAACAGGAAGGAGTAAGGTGTTCTCACCTCTTTTATTACCTCCCCTTGGGGCAGGAATTGGAGCTTTGCTGTCAATTTTCTTACCTCTTTCTGGACGTGGGTGACACATTTCACTCAACAAAGAAAGGAAGTCAGTGTGATTACTCAACGAAGAGTTTTAAAAGGAAACCTGCACTTATTATGTGTTCTCACTCCTCGCACTACTGCCCGGCTTTCCTTCCAGGAACAGGGGCACACATCATGGTCTAACCTACTTAATTAACAGACGATAGGCACTGTCTGTTAATTTCAGCTGCTTCTTACAAGAAATAAGAGTCGTTATACAGTGATGTCAGAAGGCGTCGAGATCATAAAAAGATTTCCCACAGGGTCTCCTAAAATAGAAGAGGCAACCAGAAGTCATTTTGGTTGAGGTAATCGAGTACAGAACACTCCTCCAGCTGCAGGGGATAAATAACACTTTCCCAATATAGATGGTAAAGTGTTCTCTGAATCCAGCAAGAGCAGCGCTGTCGAGAATACTGCTATCTCCTGGAGGCTTCACTCTATTACATGTAGAACATCAAATAGATCCCTGTGTTGTCGTGCTGACAATTTTATCTCTCAAATGGTAGAGAAAGCAATTAGGGAAACTGCTCTTCTTGACACAATTCTGACATCAAGGAAGAGCCAGCCAGCGATGGGTAGGTAGCAGGAATCTCCTGAGTAAGTGACCACTTTATCTTGGAATAAAACGTAATCACTTGGGAAGGGACACAGCTTGAAGGTAGACGTGGTCACTATTCCCAGCCATCAGCTCTGAGCAGAAACCAGCTATGGCTCCTTCCCAGAGCTTGCAGTCTACCCAGAAGGTAAGTCATGTCTGTAGGCATTTCGTCTGGGACAAAGGAGAGGCGGAAAGGGCAGGTGTTACAGAATTCAAAGACAGAAGAGTATCTTGTGGGTGAAGTGATGTCATAGAAAAGGTATTCTACAGAAATATGACTTGAGCTGACTATGGAAGGTGATGAATTATTTAAAGCATGCATGTGTGTGTGCTGTGTTTGTGTGTACATGCATGTGTGTGCATGTGTGCACGCATGTGTGCACGTGTATGCGTGTGTGCACATGTGTATGTGTGTGAAGGAGGAATGTACATTTCACACCTGGGCAGTGGTTTGGGAATTAGGATGTAAATGTTTGCAGGGAGGCTACTGAGTTTGGCCCAGTGGAGAGTTCCTATAAGGACACACTAAGCCATGAGATTGAAGACAGAAGGTAGTGAATGGTTTAAATTTTCAGTAAGCCACACCTCCTTCTCTTGTCCTCAGAATCAGCTTCTGCAACGATATTTGTTCTAAGTGGCCATTCACACTTCACCCCAGCACAGCTGTTTGAATTAGGGTGAACACGTGACAAAAACTGAACCAAACAGATGCTTTCTCCCAAGAATTTAGAATTTGGATTATCTGCTGGTCAGCTGCTGTATGGGTGCAGAAACTCAGGAGCTACAAGGAGACCATCTGCTCCTAAGAACAAAAAGAAGTGAAAGGCAGTCTGAAAAATGAGAAGAATGAAGCAGACAAATGCG
The DNA here is from genome assembly GCA_963573385.1 of Cacajao melanocephalus. Classification (NCBI taxonomy): domain Eukaryota; kingdom Metazoa; phylum Chordata; class Mammalia; order Primates; family Pitheciidae; genus Cacajao; species Cacajao melanocephalus. Next base: position 60,546 of record CAUYLG010041817.1, read on the forward strand.
GAAAGGCAGAGATGAGCTCTCAGGACAGAAGGGACCAAACTAGCCACTGCCTTGTTCCATTTCTTCTTCTTCTTCTTTCTTCTTTCTTTTTTTGCGGGAATGAGAGATGGGGTCTCACTATGTTGCCCAGGCTGTTCTCTGGCCTCTAATTCCTGGCCTCAAATGATCCTTCTGCCTTAGCCTTCCAAAGCACTGAGATTATAAGCATGAGCTACCATGCCTGGCCAGCCTTGTTCCATTTCCATCTTGATCTGAGTCTCTAGGGCCAGGCTACTTTCCCTGTGCGGGAGCCCCATGAAAGCCCTGCACCTTGATGTATTCTCCTTTTTTTTTTCTTTTGAGACAGGGTCTTGCTCTGTTGACTAGGCTGGAGTGCAGTGGTACAATCTTGGCTCACTGCAACCTCTGCCTCCTGCGTTCAAGTGATTCTCCTGCCTCAGACTCACAAATAGCTGGGATTATAGGCATGTGTCATCACACCCAGCTAATTTTTGTATTTTTAGTAGAGACAAGGTTTTGCCATGTTTGCCAGGCTGGTCTCAAACTCCTGACCTCATGTGATCCACCCACCTGTCTCCCAAAATGCTGGGATTACAGGCATGAACCACCGTACCCAGCCACATTCTCCTTTTCAAGTCAAGCTGGATTTCATGGGTCCTGCGACTTCACCCAAAGGCCATGATGATATGTGCCAGGCACAGAGCTGAGCACTTTACAGAGTTATTGCAATAAACCTGTAGGTACGTACTGTGGAGTATAAGTAACCTGCATAAGGCTGTTGAGCTTCTAGGATGACAGCAGAGCCAGGCCTGGAACCCAGACACTGATTTGGAGCTGGTGCTCTCAACCCTACTACTGTATTCCCCCATGTCTTGGCAAAGGCATGTGTTCTGCAACCAGAGCTTATGGCTAATGATGTTGGACTTCACCCTTCATATCATAAAAGCAGCTGAAGATTTTTGAGCAAGGGAATGATATGTGCAAGGAGCAGACAATCCACAGGCAGGAAGATCCTAGGGGTCAGACCATCAGGAGAAAATATTTTCCAGGGTTATCTTTGAATGCATTGAGCCTAATTGGGAAAGAAATGAAAACAAAACTGGGAGGAGAGCCAAGGCTGTTAGCCCAGAGGGATGAGAACTTGTCAGTCTGATGGGGGAGGTGAGGATAGAGAAGTTTCATGAACAGCTAGGTCAGCAGCCAGGTAAGAAAAACCACTGAAGCAGGACACAAGGTAAGGAATAAGCCAAGAAACGCAGTCAACCAGCACACAGTGAGGAAAGTCACTCTCATGTAGAGCCTAGCATTCGCTGCCCGGGTGGGGGTAGCTCTTTTGGACAACCGCACTGGAGCTTGTAGCTTCAAAGCATCAGGAGACCAGAAAGTCTGTCTGCAAAGGACCAAGGAAAGAGTGGGTGGGAGCAAGTGACGGGGCGGAAGGACTGTCAAGGAATCCAGGTGCAAACTCGAAAGGAAGATGCAAGACAGATGCTAGTGGGAATAAGATAGTCAAAGAGGGTTTTTTCTATCATTTTCTCTTTTCTTATTTTAAATCTCTCTCTCTCTTTTTTTTTTTTCATTTCTTTCTGGAGAGGGAAGGTCTGCTTATCTTTGTAGGTCGAAGCTAAGGAGCCAGCAGGTAAAATTGAATTGTTCCTTGCTGCAACAGACAAGGAATAAAGGATGGGGCGAGGCACTGGATAAGCACCTGGACTTGAGAAAAAAATGAATGAAAAACATTATTGGCAAGAAAACTAGTAAAATCCCACGGCTAGGCAGGCCAACAGAATAAGCCCTTCATGCAAGAAAGATTATGAAAGGTAAAGTTTCAGCACAACAATCACAAACAATCCCAAAGGGAAAAAAGGTTAGAAACATCTAAAGAGAGCCACACAATAACCCAGACAGCTATATGCCAGAGCCAGAGCATTCAACTGACAGAGACAAATGTGGGGAGGGGGGATCCCCAAATGCAGGGGCACACAGCCCCGCCACAGGGACCAGGGTATCTGTCAGCAGGGCTGTGGGCTCAAAAAGTGCTAGATCACTTTTAAAAGAATTTCTGAGCTATGCTTTGTGTGTGGGGGGGGGGGGAAACAAGCAAGAAATGATGAATCCACGGCTCAGGGAAGATAATTTAATGCTCACAGATGGCAATAAGAAGGCAAAACTCTTAGTCTGTTTGCCTTTCCTTAGGAAAATAATCTTGAGAAGAAGAAAGGTAGAATAAACATCATAAAGAAGTAAGTGAAGCACAGGAGAGTGAAAAGATAAGAGAACAGTTGGCTTCCTTCAATGAATTCAGCTATTCAGGCCCCAACAAGGCACTGCCCGGCACGAAAGGTCTACATCTGGAAACATTTTCAAAGAGACACCAGAGAACTGGAGAGGAGCAGATTTTGTCCAGAGCAGGTGAGAGGAGGGGGGGAAGGCACACCCTCAAAACCCAAGCTAAAGCCCACAGTAGAATTAATTATTAAATTGGTGGCTCGTGAGTATATGGAAGAGATGTTGATTACTCGAAGCCACTGGGGTTCATAAACTGTGCTACATAACCTCGTTTCTATCTTTTAAGAGGGGCAACTAGACTGCTGCTGTTTCTTTACGACCTATATCATTCTAAAAAGGGCTGAAGGTTGATTAAAGGGACACCAAAAATCTACCGAGACACTGAAAATTATGAATATATGAGAAAGAACAAAAGGAAAACAAAGGATCGCAGAGACACAAAAATTGAGCCATAAATAAGACCAATAATAAAATGTGCAGTCTAGAGTCTAGCCACTTGTTAAAATAAATTCCAGTCACTTGCTGAAGATGGACCACTAATTTGGTTCTAAGTGTTCTTAGAGCCAAATTATCAGGCAAAAACAGAAGGGAGTGGTTATCAATTATTCATTTCACACCATCTATGAAATTTACAAAAGCAGGTAAGAAGAAAAGAGGATACAAGGGGAGATAGATGAAAGAGGGTGAAAAGACAGAAAGATGGAAAGGAATAAAGAAAAGAGGCCGGGAGCGGTGGCTCACACCTGCAATCCCCGCACTGTGGGAGGCCAAGATGGGCAGATCACGAGGTCAGGAGCTCAAGACCAGCCTGACCAATATGGTGAAACCCCAACTTTTCTAAAAATATGCAAATTAGCAAGATGCGGTGGTGTGTGCCTGTAGTACCAGCTACTAGGGAGGCTGAGGCAGGAGAATTGTTCGAACCCAGGAGGCAGAGGTTGCAATGAGCCAAGATCACACCACTGCATTCTAGCCTGGGTGACAGAGCAAGACTCCAACTCAAAAAAAAAAAAAAAGAGAATGGAAAAGAAGCACAATTATTCCTGAAACTAGACCCAAAAGAGACTTCTCCCAAGACCCAAAAGAGACTTCTCCCAAGGATCTTCAGAAAAAGGAAAGTGTGTAATTGTAGTAAACAAGCGCTTCAAGGATTTCTTACAGTTAAATGTAATATATAACCTCCAAGAACTCCCTATCTTTCTAGTCTAGATTATTTGTAATTCAAATATGAATAAATTTCATTAAAAATCCACATACTATAAAGGTATCCTCAGTCTCTAATGTTGGCCTGATTATTTCAAGCAACATTCTCTACAGATTAATTTTAGACAAGCCAAATACCAGCACAACAAGCTCTGGAGGACTCTCCACATTCTTCTTTCTAGTGCTGGCTCAGCGTCACACATTCTCTATGCAGTCTGTCCAGGGCCCTGCTTTGGGAAGACTTAGGGTCCTCTTGTCTGTGGAGACCAGTGGTATGTGTGATTCGCCCTGAGGTTGGACAGGCTCACATGGGCAGCCAATGACCCAAGCTTGGAAGGGTCTTGAGAAGCCAGCATCTCTGTCTTCAAACAATATGATAGCCAGGCCAGACATACCACATGAATGATTATCTTCAGATGGCTCTTTAAGTTATCATACCATCTCTAAAGAAAGAGGTTTCACATGTGTTCTAATGGTTGGGATAAGGGCAAAATACACTAGAAAAACACTAGACTAGGAAAAAAACTGAGGTCCTGGCTCTCTACCTAAAACAATGTGAATTTATCCAAGCCATTTCACCTCTTTGGGTCATTCTCTGTAAAACAAAAAGTTATATATTTAGATGACTGTTGACCATCCCTTCTTTGCTAATATTCAATAATTTAGGAGTATAAAGTAAAAATGCATATGTTCTATAATTATACAATATAGATAGTAGCAGTTATCTTGATAATTTATGATGTAAGCCATTTGATTTACAGAAATCAAATTTCTTTTTTTTTAAATTTTAGCTGTTTGTTTTTAAATTATACTTTTAAGTTCTGGGGTACATGTGCAGAACGTGCAGGTTTGTTACATAGGTATACATGTGCCATGCTGGTTTGCTGCACCCATCAACCCATCATCTACGTTAGGTATTTCTCCTAATGCTATCCCTCCCCTACTTCCCTAACCTCTGACAGGCACCGACGTGTGATGTTCTCCTCCCTGTGTCCATGTGTTCTCATTGTTCAACTTCCACTTATGAGTGAGAACATGCAGTGTTTGGTTTTCTGTTCCTGTGTTAGTTTGCTGAGATCGATGGTTTCCAGCTTCATCCATGTCCCTGCAAAGCACATGAACTTATCCTTTTTTATGGCTGCATAGTATTCCATGGTGTATATGTGCCACATTTTCTTTATCCAGTCTGTCATTGATGGGTATTTGGGTTGGTTCCAAGTCTTTGCTGTTGTGAATAGTGCTGCAATAAACATATATGTCCATATGTCTCTATAGCAGAATGATTTATAATCCTTTGAGTATATACCCAGTAAGGGGATTGCTGGGTCAAATGGTATAGAAATCAAATTTCTACATAAATTTTCAGGAAGATAGGCATTACAATGTGTACCTATATGATGATCAAGGTGGGGAAATTCTGAATGCACTGTAGAATACTGAATTCGATCCTGGGACAGAAAAAGGGACATTAGTGGAAATACTGGTGATAGCCAAATAAAGTATATAGCTAGTTTTTTTTTTAAAGAGGTTTCACATATACTTTTCAGTCTGGTAGGCTTGACCTTTTATCTCACAACTAGCTCCACGAAAATATGAGCACCAGAATTTATACCTCTAATGGGATCCTTTTTGATTGGTCTTAGACTCTGGTCTCCGACCTATTCACAACCTACTTGGCTCCCTACCGAGTCCCTACATGACTTTACATGCATAAAGTCATGCAGCCCCTTTGATTACACAGTTTCCAATAACCCTTGATATCCTCGAGATAATACTAACCAGTCCAGGCCCCTCACAGCCAGTGGTCGGTCTGATTCACCCTTCATTCTGGGTTTGAACAGACAGTAGTGTTGGTGCTCATTCGCTCGTGTAACAAACCTCACTGACCCCATATTACGACTTGTATTGTTCCATCCTAAGATTCTTTGGAATAAGACCATGGCATTCTATGATAAATGCCACTTTCACTTTCAATTCTTGGTAAAGATAATGGAATCAGCAAGGTCTAGAGAAGGGCAGCTAAAATCATCAAAAGAAAAGTCTCCTTTCTGCGATGAATTAAATAAATTAGGAGTCTGCAAGACAAATAAAAATGTTAGGAGGAGACAATGTCAATGTTTTCAAAGCCTTGAAGAGAAAAAATGGATTTGTAAACCATATTCTGGATAACAGACTGAGGTATCATCCCTTGAATCTTAAAACAGACAAATTTAAAGCAGTTAGAAATTACTAATAATAACAACAAAACGGATGATATCAAGAGCCAGTAAGAACTAAAAATGTAAATTTACGGAGGACGTAGATAAAGCCATGAAAAAAAGTCTGTGTAAGAACCTTAAGAGGAAACTGAACATCTATAACCTCTGGCTGAACTCCCAAATCACTCGGCATGTTGACTACTGATAGCTACTACTCACTGCAGGACCTTGAGAGGTGCTTGTTTCCTTAAGCCTGTGTTGTTCATTTGCTGTGAGAATCAACCATGTAAAAATCCACAGCACTGTGCCAGCACGCTAAACCTCAATCAGTAGCAGCAGCAGCCATGCAGCAGTGATTCTTGCACGATTCAGCTGAAGGAAGTCGGGTCCAACTCAACATAACAGTGCTGCTGAGTTGTTATTCTGTCTCCAGTAAATCAATAATTGCCACTTCTCAGTCATCAGATTCTGCTGCCATGTCCCTCTCAGCTCAACACCTGGAATTATTCTGGAGCATTCTAGATACACCTTTTACACTTAGAAAGAGGATCTAGCACTAGAAATTTTTTCAGTATCAAGATCATTCTGGTCCCAGAGAAAATGCTTTTGCCAAAAAATAAGTATATATTAACCAGCTGTCGTGTGGTCCTCCCCTCATCTCTAACCCCAGTGATAGATGGTAAGAAAGCTTACGTGCTGAGGAGTAGAGCGTCAAAGAGCTTACGTTGTGGCTGCCTGGGGAAGGACAATGGGAAATCTCAACAAACACCTCAAACATTTGTCTTTGCAATAGGACATGTCAAAAGTGAAACATACAAAATTAAAAGGTGAAGAATAAGAAAAAAAGAAGACTTCTAGAGAAATGCACACTTCAGAGTCCATCCAGGGGAAATGCCATCCCTTTGATGCAGGACACAGGATGGGGAATTTTTAAGGAGAAGGAGGCCACTGCTGGGACTCCCATATTCATCTGGTGCACTTCACAGGCCCAGGCGGACAGCTCCCAAGAAGGAGATGTTTCTGCTCTGAAATTCACCTTCTGCTTCCCCAATCTGGGAGACTGGTATCTTCATTCCCACTGGTCACTCTCACCCTGGGCTAGGGCACATTTGCTGGATTCCTGAGGCCAGAAGCAAAGACAACCACAGGAGGAAGTTGGTTGAATGTTACAGCTGGAGAGCACTTTAGAGGCATTTGGAACCAACCTCCCTTTGCTGACAAATAAGCTGAGAGCCAGTGCATTCAGAAAGAGCTGAGTCTGTGCTCTTCGGATATGGCCCCGGCTGCCCAGTTGGGATCGTGACACCCACGGAACTAGCCTTGTGACCAATGGGCCTTCAAGTTCTTCAGTGCCAAAATGGGGATAGTAATAGTCTCTCCCTCATTACTTTTCATGGCAAAACCCGCAATTATTTTTGCACCAACCTAATAGATGAGATAGTTTACAAACTATACTTAGCTCAGTGTCTGGCAGCACCTTAGCATTCAATAAATTATACCTGTCATTATACCTAGAATTCTTCATTATTATTTCCTGTTCTTCATTTTCATCTGAATGCAGTTGGGGAGAAATAATGAAAAATGAGAACATTTTGAGATTAATTGTTATCTTCCATTCCTTCATCTTCAAGTGTTCATTTACTGAATAGGCTATGCCTGGATTATAGTCCTATGTGGGTTTGAATTTACATTCACAAGTATGTTTGAATTTCACTAGCATTCCTCTCCAGGGACTCATGCTAAGTCAATACCTCTCATCCAATAAGGCTTAAATTGGTGTTGTAAACTACCATTTGGACACCGTAACAGAATTGCAAATGGAGTAATAATTAATGAATTTCCCAGTTATTCTCCTCTATTCCAGATTTATCAGGCGTTGCCTCTTCAAAGTTGTTCTTTACCCTCAGGGATATGTTGTGATGATAATGAGCAAAGGAGATAAAAAAAGGAAAGCCCTACTGATTATAGGCAGGTGGTTTAATTCTACAATTCATTCCTCTTAGTTGAGCGCTATCTTAGCGTCTTCTCTTCCATCTTCTCTCCAACCACTGCAGTCTGTTTGTAGCATCCGCCAGTAGATGCTTCAAAACTGTTCTCCCCAAGGGCAGGGTTACAGAAGCCGCATAATTGGCAAATCCATAACTGGCAACCCCAGGGGTATTTTCAGGACTTACAAATGTTTCCTTCTTTGAATTTTCTCTGTTGGCACCTGGTTTTCCTACTATTTCTCTGGCTGCTCCGTCTAGGTCTATATTCCTCTTGTTCCGCTGTACCTTCTAAACATCTCTTCTTTCTATCAATTCTTCATCCCCAGTGCCCTGGCCTGGTTCACACCTGTAGCATTGATCACTCAAACCACTGCCATGGCTATTAAACAGGTTTCCCTGTCAATCTCACACAACTATCAATACAATCCTTACTCTACCAGCAAAATGATCATTCAGAAAAAGCAATCACATCACTCTCTTACCTAATTTTTTTTTTCCATCTCCAGAGTATCATCCAGACAGTACCGCGTACACACAAATCTGCTCTCGACTGGGCCCGCCAGTCCTGCCTGCCACATGTCCTGCCGCTTTCCCGTGCTCTCCTCTCATTCACTTGCACCTTCACAATGCTATGTCCTTCCCTTTGCGCACATGCTGTTCCCTCTGCTGAAAGTATCTTCCCCCACTGCCAAACTCTGACCTATCGTTGGAGACTTGGCTCCAAAGTGACTCATTTACAAAACAGCTGACTCCCCAGAAAGAGGGCTCTGTGTTCCTCGCCCATAGCACACAAGGACACACAGGACCCCTCCCATTACCAGGGTGAGTTTGCTTCTCCACCTACACACTAGACAGAGAGCTCCAGGGACCATGTCTTACTGGACTTCATGTTCCCAGAATCAAGCCCTGCAGTCCTTGGTCCTCGCCAGGCAGACGATGCACGTTCACCGCTCAGTCCTCAACTAGAGACTAGATATATGAGTAGTGAACGTAGACAGGTGTTCCTTCAAAAGGATATTTTTAAACCCCAGAAAAGAAAAGAAGACAAAAATCTCTGTCTGCTCATGTGAGTGGCGTTCTGTGAGGCTTTCAGGAGGAAAAAAAATCTTGTGGGTCTCACTGATGGCACCAGAAGAGCAAGCCTATCCCCGAGGCACTATTTAAATTCCACTCCGTGATTTTCTTTTTAATTCATTTTTATTCCAGGTGCAGCCCTGCAGCTATTTTAAAACTGAGACTTAAAATAAAGTAATACTAATAGCTGGAGTTATCACAGGCTCCCCAGTAACAGGGAGCCTTGAATCCAAAAAAACAAGGCCCTTCACAGAGTTTTGACAAACCACAATATCCCTTCCCAGGAGAGGGTGGAGAGCGAAGAGAACAGGGGGCTCTGTCATCAAAGGATTATGCTTCACTTTGCAAAAGCATTCATTCCTAGATTCCCTGAAATAGTTCACTTTGTACATTTAACCGTTCGTTTCCAAAATATTAACAACCTGAAGGAAAGACCAGAATGCTTTGCAGGAAAGCAGGAAAAAAACAAGAAAGAAAAGCAGCCTCCAACTGTGGCCAGCAGGCCATCTGTGTCCGTCCCCTGAGACCTAGGGTCTGGGCACAAATGCCAGATCCAGGTCCCACCCCAGACCCGTGGAATCAGAACCTCTGCTAGGAGCAGAAAAGTGTCCTTTAGATGCATGTTTTCTGGAAAGCAACTCCATGCTAAAGAAAGCTGCTCCAGGAAATAGTTCTGTGAATGATGCTGTATTAGTCCGTTTTCACACTGCTGATAAAGACATAGTCGAGACTGGGTAACTTTTAAAGAAAAACGGGTTTAGTAGACTCACAGCTCCACTTGGCTGGGAAAGCCTCACAATCATGACAGAAGGTGAAAAGCATGTCTTACATGGCAGCAGGCAAGATAGAATGAGAACCAAGTGAAAGGGGTTTCCCCTTATGAAACCATCAGATCTTGTGAGACTTATTCACTACCATAAGAACAGTATGGGGTGGGGGACCACTCCGATGATTCCATTATCTCCCACTAGTCCCTCCCACAACACATGGGAATTATGGGAGCTACAGTTCAAGATGAGACTTGGCTGGGGACACAGCCAAACACTATCAGGTGCCCAGAGACACAGGCCTGCTTCTGACCTGCTTGGGTAGTCAAGAGCCAGGTTGTTTCTTTCAATTCATTCAATGAAAAAAAAATCATGCTTTAATTACTGGTCTAAGCCAGCAGGGAGCCCACAATATTAACACAGCCTAGACAGGGAATTTCCCCAGAAATCTAGACATTTCTTATTTGGTCAGAGCAGCCCCTCCCTTTATTTCCTTTTTCTAGAGGATGAGCCCAGGAAGGCCCACAGGGGCCCCACTTACCCCACCCTTACTCCTCTTATGCCATGGGAAGTGAGCTTGCAACTGGATTTGCCAAGTTGGGTTTCTGTCACTTGCAACCAAAAGAGTCCTGTGTATTATACAAGGTCATTGAGTGAAAATGGAGTCTATTTGAGAGTTTGGACTTCCAGAATCCCAGAAGCAAATAACTTGGGAACCATGGAGGTATGCAATGGGGATCCACTGATGGCTACAGAAGGGCAATCTAGGAAGAGAAGCCAGTGCTATTTGCTCAAATGGCTGGCTTCTTCAGAGACCCCTCAGTCGTTTTTGGTAACTGAGGTCAGACTCGGGGTTCCAGCCTGGGGCTGCCCTAGCAGGACGCCACCTGAGGCCCAGGGCAGCCTCTCCTTCCCAGCTAAGAGTGCATGCCTCTCTGAGGCCAGCTTGCCAGATTTTGCCTTGCTAAGGAAATAGTTCCTTTGCCTAGAACAAAAGTGGTCAACTCCTTCTTTCATGACTTTTCACAGCATTTGCTCTCCCCATCACTCTTCTTATTTACAGCCTGTGACAGCCTTCGAGTCAGAAAGAAAATCGGATAGTGTTACAATATTTAAAATTTCACAGGCCTATAAAATCCTCTCATAAAACGAGTGCTAACTTATTATTTTGCTAAAAGTAACACTGTTTCAAAAAATAAATCCTTTAACACCATCCTATCATAAAAGAAAGAACGTTCTCATACTGAAGAAAAATGAAAAGCACCTAAAAGACACAATCTCAGAATAAACAAATGAAAAGTTTACTATGCTGCCCCCTCCTATCTCCTCCTTCTACTTAATTTTTTCCATTTGGCTTTGGACAAGAGAAAATGGCCTCATGGACCAGCGCCGGACTGCATACAAGCATTTCTGAGCTACTCACCTTGAAGTTCTCTGGCCCAACTAATCCAAGACAAGGACCCATGAATGGCCAGCATGTGACCTCTGTTTGGCCTCACTCTGAACAGAATCTTACCTTGGTAAGACGTTTTCAGGTTACAAAATGCTCATACATGATTTACTCACATTAATTATGGTGGATTATCATCATAAAGCTATTTTGCAGATGAGAGAGCTAAAGTGCTCACCCTGGTCTAATGGTAATAAAGGATTTTCCTTAGTTGGACCCCAATTCTGCCTGTCTTTAATGTCCACCTTTCAACCCTTATTTTGCCCTTTGAAACTTTTCTTCTACACGATTGTTCTTAAATTTCACCCTTCAGTCCTCTCTTTTCCAGGGTAACTAGACAGACCTCGGTAAGCTTCCATCTAAATCCCTAACACATTCCACAGTGCTGGCTGCACATACATACTCAATCAATGAAGGAATTGCTCCTTATTCAATATTATTTCTAGACCCTTCACTTTCCTGACCATATCCCTCAAGAGGCATTTGCAATTTTTTTTTTTTTTTTTTTTGAGACGGTTTTGCTCTGTCACACAAGCTGGAGTGCAATGGCACGATCTCGGCTCACTGCAACTTCCACCTCCCGAGTTCAAGCAATTCTCCTGCCTCAGCCTCCCAAGCAGCTGGGATTACAGCATGCAGCCACCACATCTGGTTAATTTTTATATTTTTAGTAAAGACAGGGTTTCACCATGTTGGCCAGGTAGGTCTCGAACTCCTGACTCAAGTGATCTACCCACCTCAGCCTAACTGTGCCCGGCCCTGCAATCTTGCTGTGCCTCCTAAAATGTCATGTCCATGCATAATCCATGCACCACATGGGCTTAGCTGTGCAGAATGCCAAGGCCCCCAGTCCTCTTGCCCTGGGAGCAAAGCTTTTATTCAGAAGTTTGAGATTGTGTGTATTTCCTTTCTGGAAGCTATTTCCCACTGCCAACACCTATAAGACTGTAGTCATCTAAAATTCTTAGCTATTCCCAATTCTGAATGTCTTCACTGGTATTTTAAATCTAAGAAAAATTCTTTAACATTAGCCCTGTCGTATTTATTATTAGTCTCAAAAGTCAGTGTATTCTGTTCTTATCTGACTCTCCATATCTTCATATCTTATCTCTCCAACTAAATTATAAGGTTTGTGAGATGGAGTGTTATATACTTTTATGTTAGGAATAAGTGTAAACGCTCAGCATGGTAACATTCAGCAGATATTCAATAAATATATGCTAGTTCATTAAGCTTCATTTTTATCCTAATATCCTTTTGCCCAGGACTCTCAACGTCTGATGAATCACATCTAAGTCCTAGGGGCAAGCACCTGAAGACTTGTGTTAGCTGCCCCTCCACGCACACACGCACACACACACACACACACACACACACACACACAGTCACGAACTACAAAACGACATTTCAGCCAACAACGAGTCATGTATATGACAGTTGGTCCAAGAAGTTACAAGGGAGATGAAAAATTCCTATCATCTAATATTTACTGCACTATACTTTTTATTGTTATTTTAGCATGTACTCCCTCTACATAGATATATGTAGAAGGAGTACGTAAAGTTAACTGTCATTCTGGCCAACATTGTGAAACCCTGTCTCTACTAAAAATAGCAGGGCATGGTCGTGCACACGGTAGTTCCAGCTACTCAGGAGGCTGAGGCAGGAGAATCGCTTGAACCCGGGAGGTGCAGGCTGTAGACAGCTGAGATCGTGACACTGCACTCCAGCTGGTGTGACAGAGTGAGACTGTCTCAAAAAAAAAATATTTACTGTAAAACAGCCTCAGGCAGGTCCTTCAGGAGGGATTCCAGAAGAAGACATTGTTATCATAGGAGATGACACTTGCATGTGTGCCATTGCCCCCGAAGGCCTTCCAGTGAGACAAGATGTGAAGGTGGAAGACAGTGAGATTGATGATTCCAACCCTGTGCAGGCCTAGGCTAAGGCGTGCCTATCTTTGTTTTTAACAAAGAAATTTAACAAGTAAAAAATAAATGAAATAAAAAATTTTACAAATAGAAAAAAATCTTATAGAATAAGGATACAAAGAAAATATTTTATACAGCTGTGTGTGTTTGAAGACAGTGTTATTACAAAACAGTCAAAAAGGTTTTAAAAATTAAAAAGTTTATACAGTATACTCAAGTTGATTATTGAAGAAAGAAAAATATATTTTATAAATTTAGCGTAGCCCAAGTGTGCAGTGTTTTTAAAGTCTACAGCAGTGTATCGTAATGTCTGAGGCCTTCACATTCACTCACCACTACTCACTGACTCCCCCAGAGCAACTTCCAGCTCTGCAAGCTCCATTCATGGTAAGTGTCCTATACAGGTATAGCATTTTTATCTTTTATACCATATTTTTACTGTACTATTTCTATGCTTACATTGTTTAAATACACAAATACTACTGTGTTATAGTCACCTACCATATTCAGTACAGCCCATGCTATACAGGTTTGCAGCCTAGGAACAACAGGCTGTGCTGTATAGCCTAGGTATATAGTAGGCTCTACCGTCCAGGTTGTGTTAAGTATGTTCTACGGTGTTTGCATAATGCTGAAATCATTGATATGGTTTGGCTGTGTCCACCCAAATCTCATCTTGAATTGTAGTTCCCATAATCCCCACGTGTTGTGAGAGGGATCTGGTGGGAGGTAACTGAATCATGGGGACAGTTACCCCCCTGCTGCTGCTCTCATGATAGTGAGTGAGTTCTCATGAGATCTGATGATTATATAAGGGACTTTTCCCTCTTTGCTCGGCACTTCTTGCTGCCACCATGTGAAGAAGGATGTGTTTGCTTCCCCTTCCACTGTAACTGTAAGTTACCTGAGGCCTCCCCAGCAATGCAGAACTATGAGTCAATTAATCTTCTTTCCTTTCTAAATTACCCAGTCTCGGGTATGACTTTATTAGCAGTGTGAGAACAGACTAATACAAATGGATTTCTCAGAATATCTCCCTGTCGTTCCATGATGCATGACTGTATTTCCAGCTCTGACTTATGCTTGTCTCATTGGATGCCCCCAAGGCAGCCTGCTGGTATCCAGGCACACCCTGCTCTCTCTCTGTGACCCTCCCTTCCTCAGTTCCCATCACTGTCATCTCAAAACCCACTGTCCCCATGAGCCCTGACCCACTACATTTTCCCCATGTCCCCTCAGCCTTTCTAATCCTCAGGAAAAACATCTGGAGCAAACCAGTGAGCACTGAGTTAACCAAAACAGAGGAAGAATCATCCTTTACTTTAAAATGGGATTCTCTCTACAAAAGTTGTCATGAATTTGTTTTTATAAAATATGATCAGATGTCCCCATATGTGCTTAACATGTAGCTTTCCATGAACACATCCATTGTAGCAGGAGGAGCCACTGAATCTTCACAAATCATTGTTCTCTGCAGCAATGCTGTTTCCGGGCTCCAGCCAATGGCCTTGGGAAACAGTCTGTCACTGATTAAGTGATAATGAATTCTGTACAACAAATAATTATGTAAGAAGAAGTGCTTTCCTTGGACTCTATATATTGAAGTTTTTCCATGAAAGTTATAATGAAATTAAAGAAAGCGTAGTCTTATATCCAGAAGGGACCTTGATTGAGCTATGTACATTATGAGCAAGGTGAGCAGAAAAGTTTGCAACTTCTTTATCCTGCTTTCAGATACTAACAATCCTTTAATGAAACTCACCCTTGAGCACCCCCTCTAGATGCTGAAGGATGGTGGTCCGATCCTTCCCCTACAGAGTTCAAAGGATTATCACCAACTACCTTAGAGGCGAGGCTGAACATCAGTCCCCTTTCATCTGAAGCTCCTGCAGACTAGTGGGATGTTACAAGGTAAACTACAGAGTTTTTCAACATTTCACTATCACAAAGTCATCCAGATGTCCTGTTGCATACATTCATAAAAACTGCAGGTACATGTACTTTACTTACTCAAATGCTGTTTTGATTTTGTCTTTTCTTGGGAGAGGTGCTACATTTGGATAGAGGCTTCCTGGGACTCTTCCCAGTTTCCAAGATAGTGCTGGGCATAGGAATTATTTTTATTGGATCATTTGTTATTTTTATCAAGTTTTGAGTATCTTGAATACAAGTCCTTCATCAGATATGTGATTTGCAAACCATTCTCCCAGTCTTTGGCTTGTCTTTTCACTCTCTTAGTGTCTTCCAGAGAACTTTTCTAGACCTCCACATTGCTAGCTCTTGAGATATAAAACTTAAATCTTCAGATTTTAGGCAAGGGAGGGAAGATGCATGCTTTTGGGACTTCACTTGACTGGTTCTACCTGCCCTTGGTTGGAGTTTGGGTTTCATCCCAGGCAGTGCTGCCATTAGACCAGGGCAACAAAACTGCCTCCTTGGTCCCAGCTTTTTAAAAGGCCCTGATGTGGCCTCCTCCAGCTGTGCCTTTCCCTAGGGGGCCAAAGGGATGTTTCCATGCAGAGCATACCCTCCGCCCTCCTTCTAGATCACAAAGTCCAAGTGTTCAGGACTTTGGAATTTTTTGCCCAAAGAAACAGCTTTTTCCTCATGTTTCTTCCTTCAAAGGGGAAGAATAGCTGCCTCTGTGTGCTGTTAGTATTCGGCAGCATGGACAAAGCTTGGACCTGCAGATTAAGTTGCCATACCTGGGAGTGAGGACCCTCCTGGAATGGAACAGAGTCGGAATAGAGAAAGAAGGGGGCGGGCCTTCTTTGGATTCCATTTGTACTCTTGCTTCAGCCCTAGGCCCAGGTATACAATCAAACATTTCCAGGAATGATTTATGATAGGGATTCAGAACTCATGAAATCCAAATTTTTACAGACAGTGAGTTGTTGGATAGATGTGTATGCTGCTAACGGAACCAGAGCACACAAAGAGGAGGGGTCTGGGATGGGGATAAATATTACAAGTTAATTGAGTCATATAATAAAAATCTGTTGAGCACCAACTTATATGCCTGGCATAAGAGTGAATAAAACAAAGATTTTGGCCTCATTGAACTTATATTTTGGTGGAAGAGATGGACAAAAAACAAAGCTATTTATAATGTCAGGTGGTAAGAAGTGTTAAGGAAGAGAAAGTAAGGGCAGTGCATGGGAGCTGCTTTCTGAAGAGGAGCAGCATAGAAAAGCTCTCTACAGAGGTGACATTTGAGCAGAGTTCTGAACAAGTCACTGTGATATCTAGGGGAAAGTGTTCTAAGTATTCAGTTTACTGAAGAGCAAATGTAGAGGGACAGAGGCAGCAGTTGGTTTGCTGAAGAAACCACCACCGGGTGGTATGGAGGGGGCTCTGTGAGGATAAATCAAGGAGTAGGAGATATAAGTCATCTTTAGAGACTAGTTGTTGAGTTTGAAGAACCTATTACATCGAAACATATGTCCATATGCCCAACAGGCAGTGGGAACTACAAGTCCAGCGTTCAGGGCCAAAAGTGGTACGCAGATAAAGCAACAGGCATTGCTAGTACCTGTATGCAGATGGTGGGAGCCATAAAAGCCTCAGGCAAAGGCAATTCTGGCAGACCTGTTGTGAGCTTGTAACTGAAGCCAATGAGAGGGTAAATACATGTGCACACTCTCTCTGCAGTCATAACTACTGGTTAATTTTCTGAAATAGTAAATGCTTAAATGATTAATACTCACTATTAATCATTGGTTTTTAAATTATATCATAGGTCAGCATCATACCTGTGCCTTAATGTTTCTTCAAAAATGTCTCCATTTCTCACTCGCTTATTATATTCCAAGGACCCTCAGGGCTTAAAATTTTGTTTCTGTAGTATTTTTTTATTTTTTTAATATTTAATTGATGAATAAAGCGCAAACATATTTAAAGGGCACAATGTGATAATTTGATACGTGTAGACATTGTGTAATAATGATCACAATCAAATTAATGAATACATCCATCACCACTTATGCTATACATGAGCTCCCCAGAACTTGTTCATCTTATAACTGAAAGTTTGTACTCTGATAAACATCTCCCCATTCTCCCACTCCTGGCCGCTGATGACCACCATTCTTCTCTGCTTCCATGAATTTGACTTTTTTGATTCCACGTATATGTGAGATCATGTGGTATTTGTCTTTCTTTGCCTGGCTTATTTCACCTAGCATATGTTTTCCAGGTTTATACATGTTGTTGCAAATGGCAGAATTTCCTTCCTTTTATAGATAAATAATATTCCATTGTGTGTATGTAAGTGCACACATGTTACAGTTCTTTATTCATACATTGATGAACAGAGGTTGATTTGATATCTTGGCTAGTGTGCATAATACTGTGATGAACATGGAAGTGCGGATATCTCTTTGGCAGGCTGATTTCAGTTCCTTTAGATACATACCCAGAAGAGAATTGCTAGATAGTATAGTAGTTCTATTTTTAATTTTTTGAGGAAGCTTCATACCGTTCTCCTTAATGGCTGAAAATCATGTTGCTATTATCTTGTCCGCAAGTCATGTTTAAAAGCATCAATGAGAAGCAGTGCCTACGCTGCTCAGGGTGGATGGCAAGGACAGCCCATGGCTGATGTGTAGAGGGGAGCTCTCAGAATCTCTGGATTTGGGGGCATAAAAGAGAATATCTGGATTTGGGGGCATTACTGATATAATCCCCAGCACTGAGGCTCTCAGGACCTCTGGTGGAATGACCCAACAGTTAAATTTCAAAATGGAGATTTTGTTTTTGCCAGGGAAATAGCATAGTTGACACTGAATGTTATTTGCAGATTTGACTTTAGAAGGTTTAAACCATTTTTCTTGTTTTCCATGAATCACTTCATGGAAATAGCCATATATCATTCCTTGTTTTAGGACTAAATTATTTCTTAAATAAGGGGGGATTGGAAAAGTGAACTGTTAGTAAAATCCTCAAATTGCTTTGCACAATATCAATTCAGTGAGATGCATTCCTGTTTTCATAGGTAATGGCCCAAATTTAAAGTAACATAATCAACAACCAGGATTTGTCAAACATAAGATTGTGTAGGAATGTACGCTAACCACCGCAGGACATGGGAAATGCATTAGGAATTGCCCGTAGAAAATGTGCCACCCAATTGGGAAGCAGCACAAGGCAGTGAATGGTAAGCAGTTTGAGCTATGTGAGCTAAATGAGTCCACAGAAGAGGTCACTTCTGTCTGGGATGTCCAAAGAAGGGGTAGGATTTGAGCTGAGCACTGAAGCATGGAGAGAAGGAGGCCCAAGCAATGGGACGATGTGTGCAAGGGCATGAAGAAGAGGCACAATAGGGCAGACCTACAAGGTGGAAATGCAAGTTTAAATGCTGACACTTACAAGCTGTGTGACCATGGGCAAGTTGCTTGACTTTTCTGAGCCACCATTTTCTCATGTTAAAAGAGAGATGCTAGAGGAACCTGGCTCATAGGATTGTCATGGGGAATAGAGGAGATAATCAAGCGAAGCCCTAGGCAGCGCCATACTTGGAACTAAGGGTAAGCCCGCAGTCAATGTTCAGTATTGTTATACTTTCCGGGTTGTGAACGAGCATGGGCAACCCTTGAGTTGAGCTCAATGCTGGAGCCAAGATCAGTGACAGAGGGATCTTGTTTTGAAACAGCAACTAATGACCAGAGAGAGGAAATGGGTCACCAAGCTCCACAGTGCCTTTCATGAAAATGAATGTAAGGGAGTGATTCAGGAAAAGGGACCACGGTCAACGCCAGCAGACTCTTCCTATGCACTGGGCCCATCTCATCATGAGCGTGAGAAATGGCGTCCATTCACCCTTCCCCAGCTACTACACCAGTTACACTCTTTAGACGAAAAAGCTCCTAAGAGGAAAGTCAGAAGGAAACCAACCCAGGGAAATACTTGGGCATGGTGCCTTACAATCTTTGCCCACTCATTCCTTCCGCTCAGAAAATGACAGGAAATAAGAGTTTACTGAAGGCAGAGATGATGGAGAGTAGTTGCTACAGTGCTTGGGACATGGAGAGATTCTGAAGCAGAACTCCTCCCCACCCCAACCCCAGTCTCTCAGAAAACGGGTGAAGGAGCAACGCTCACTGGTACCAGACACAGCAGCACGTCTCACCTAGGAGCCATTGCAGTGGTAGGGACTCCTCTGTTACTCGGGGCAACAGACAAACGAAGGAGTCAATCAGCTGTCCCTTTGAAGTCCCAGCGGAGACGTTTAGAGCCCATATTGAATGTACCTGGCTTAGAGGACTTGAGAATGAGAAGGCCTGCAGTGTAGCTGACTGTCAGCTAGTGCTACCATCCACAATGTTGAAGATGGTACAGCAGAAATGTACAGAAGTGAAAAGAACCAGAAGGCCTGGGAAAGCACAGGAGAGACCAAAGAGGCTGATAGATGGAGGCATTCTTACGCACCTGAACTAAGCAAGATAGCTCAGTGGCCAAAGTGCAGTGGCATTTTCTTCTCTGATACTAGAGAGAGAATGACATAGTGACTAAGGACATCACAACATTTAGCAGCAAAGGCTAGCAAGAGCTGTGCTCCGGTGTCTGGGGGCTTGTAAAGAGAATTTATCTTTCTCTGCATCATTTTGATTACACCTCAACTCGAATCCTACAGTGTTTTTTAAAAGCCCTATTTTAATTAGAAATGATGCTTTGAGCAAGACTGGGAAGAACAGCAACAAAACAATCCTTCAAAGTAGTGAAACGACTCTTGGTAAATGCATTTTACAACCAGAAATAGTGTTAAAAGGTGGTTGAATGCACCTGTTACCACATTGCATGAATCTTTAGGATCAAGAGAACCTACCTAAAGAAAATTCTCAAATGTCAGCTTCTTATTGTCCCTAGGCAGGAGAATCAGCTGAGGCTGTGGTGAGCCGAGATTGTGCCACTTACAGCAGATGCTTCCTAGAGGTATCGACTGCCCACCTGAGCTTCTGGGCCTGAACCAGATGCTCCCCAAAGCTGTAGACTGTCTCTACCCACCTGAGTGTCTGGGCTTGAACCAGGTGCTCCCAGGGCTGTGTACTGACCATACAAAGATCAGAGGTTTGAACTGGATGCTTCCTCAAAGGTCTTTACTTCTGCTACTATATTCTTCCAAAGCCACACAATTCTTTTTTGGTTTTTTTTGTTGTTGTTTGTTGGTTGGTTTTTTTTTTTTTTTTTTTTTTTTTTTTGAGACCTGGGCTGGAGTGCAGTGGCACAATCTTGGCTCACCGCAGCCTCTGCCTTCTGGCTTCAAGTGATTCTCCTGCCTTAACCTTCTGAGCAGCTGGGATTACAGGCATGCACCACAAGGCATGGCTAATTTTTATATTTTTAGTAGAGACAGGGTTTCACCATGTTGGCCAGGCTGGTTTTGAACTCCTGGCCTCAAGCGATCTGCCTGCCTTGGCCTCCTAAAGTGCTGGGATTACAGGTGTGAGCCACCGTGCTCAGCCGCAAAGCCACACAATTCTTACAGTAGTACTTCACGCACCGCAGTTCTCCATTCAAAAGACATAAGGTCAGCAGTATCTATGGAAATCTATCCTATCATGAATGTCTAGCCAGCCACTGCATTTCATACGTTGACAAGGGAGAAACATAAGACTCCAAAAATTCGTGAAAAAAACTAAATTTAAATTTAAAAATAAAAAAACATGAGCTTCATTTCTCAACATAGCTCCATCAAGCTCAAGACACTTTCAGAAGAGATGATATCAGCCATTCAGTTCATCCCTAAAGTACTGAGGGTCCTGGGAATGTAAGCATGTCAGCAGTTTTTTTTTTTACACTACTAACTGAAGAAAAATTGATTCTCTTTAAAGCTGTTTCAAAATTAGGAAACAAAGGCCAGGCATAATGGCTCATGCCTATAATTCCAGCACTTTGGGAGGCTGAGGCGGGAGGATCACCTGAAATCAGGAGTTCGAAACCAGCCTGGCAAACGTGGTGAAATCCCATCTCTCATTTTGCAGAAATACAAAAATTAGCTGGGCATGGTGGTGTGCACCTGTAGTCCCAGCTACTTGGGAGGCTGAGGCATAATGGTCGCCTGAACCTGGGAGAAGTAGGTTGCTGTGAGCCAAGATCACACCACTGGACTCCAGCCTGGGCAACAAAATGAGACTCAGTCTTTAAAAAAAAAAAAAGGAAAAACATTAGGAAACAAAAAGAAACCATAAGGAGCCAAATCAGGACCGTAAGGTAAATGGGATGCCTAATGATGTTCCTGCTGAAACTCTTGCAAAATCCCCTTGATTGATGAGAGGCATGAGCAGGAGCATTGCCATGGTAGAGAGCTCTCTCCACCTTGGCATTTTCTGCTACACCTTTGCTAACTTTCTCAAAACACTCTCATGATAGGCAGGTGTTAGTGCTCTTTGGCCCACCAGAAAGTCAATAAGCAAAATGCCTTGAGCATCTCAAAACTGAGGCATGACCTTTGCTCTTGCCTTCACTTTCCCCTCTTAGAAGCCATGGTTTTAATTGTGCTTTGTCTTCAAGATCAAGTGGTAAAGCACGGTTCCATCTCCTGTCAGAATTCTTGGAAAAAATCCTTCAGGATCTGGATCCCACTTGCTTAAAGTTTCCATTGAAAGCTCTGATCTTGTCTGCAGCTGATCTGGGTGCAACAGTTTGGGCACTCATTGAGTGAAAAGTTGTCTCAACTTTGATTTTTCAGTCAAAATTGTATAAGTGGAACCAGTTCAGATGTCTCTAGTGTTTGCTACTGTTTCTGCTGTTAATCGCGGGTCCTCTTCAATCAGAGCATGAATAAGATGAATTATTTCCTCACAAATTGATGTGTATGACCTGCTGCTGCAGGCTTCATCTTTAACATTGTCTCAACCCTTTTAAAACAAGTTATCCATTTGCAAACTGCGGATTTCCTTGGGGCATTTTTCCCATAAGCTTTTCATAAAACATCAATGATTTCACCATTCTTCCACTCAAGTTTCACCATAGATTTGATGCTTGTTCTTGCTTCAGTTTTAAAAGAACACATATTGCTCTGATAGGGGCTTTTTTCAAACAATATCTTATTCTTCTTAGTGCTTCAAACTGGGTTCAGACATGTTACTGCATGTTAGTGCGACTTTAGTTTGGTGCAAAAAAATTTTTTTTTGAAATCTATTGCATAGTTTTTTCATAATATGCATTTTCCATGAACTTTTAGTGGAATGCTTGCATGGGCTCAGTGTAACTCTGTAGCTCTATACAAGCAGAGTGGCAACAGAGACAGAGCCACAAATGGGCTGGAATCAGCCTTGTACCCCTTTATCAGCTCCAACACTGACTTTCGGGGTGAACTATGAGAATATTTAAGGAACATCTGCTAAGTGCAGGCACCTGCTACGTTCTGAGGAGGAAATGGTTACTAGCCTGGCCCCTTTTTCGCCCCATCCACTAATTATATGATGAGGAATAGAGAATCAGGCCAGTAGAGCCCTTCAGAGGCTTTTAAAGGAAAGCTGTTCTAGACAAGGATCTACCATAAATTAAATATAAGGATGTCCTAAGTGCTGGAGCAAGGAAGCTGGAAAAACCCAGAGAAGACTGGCAGTGCCGGTGAAGCCTGACACACACAAGTCTCCGTAGGCACTCCTGCATCTCTGCAGACATGGCTTGGTTTCCAGCCTGATGCTTAATGTCAGTCCATTAACTGGGGATGCCCACATCCAAATCTGTGCCCTGGAGGATGTCGGCTCAAAGCCAGGGCCGACCTAATGCAGAGGAAGAGGAGGCTGAGGGGAGCCGACAACATGATGAGCTAATGAAGGTTACCCTCAAATATCTTCTCCATTACCGAGGCCTCCAAACCCACGACTGGCTGGGCCTTGTTTGAATTAGGCAATGTCCCCTCATTTCAGTTCTCTCTAAAAAAGCAAAAGCTGGACTCTAGGTAGGATTCACTCAAGCTCCTACTACTTTAGTGGGAAGGAATTTAACAATTATTGAATGCCTTGTTAGGACAGACAGGCAAAGCCATTAAGCGTAGAAATTTGAGGTAAGTAGAAGGCACAGAAACCAGGAGACAGAATCAAGAAAAGTTACAGAGCTTCACTTGTTGGCTGAATTCCCCTGGGCCAACAAGCTTTTAGCTCTAGATTGGCCCTCATGGGAGAATGCTTTGTGTTGTCACATTCCTCCCACTCTATACTCACCTCTTCAGGTAGCAGGAAAGGGCAGGTGACACACCTGGGAACCTACTCCTGTCACCCTGACCAAGGGCAAAGCCCCCAGCAGCATTGCCTGGTTTCAGAGAAATGAGAGGCAGGCCCTATGGGCTTGTGAACACCTCTCAGGAAACAAAAGAATCCAGGCCAGTCACATCTTCAGAAAATTCAACTGTGGTAAGAGCATTGAAAAATACTCCCTAACCCAGGTCTGGGTGTCCTCTGCTACCTCAGTTGACAGCAGTTCCCATGTGAGTAACAACTTCATCATCAATCAATGGCAATGCAGTGTTTCTGAAAAAATGTCCTGTAAGTAATAACTCCCTTTTCATGCCAAGTGTTATACAAGTAATCGTTAGTCCTGAGGCCCCCTGAGACTAAAGGCACCAATGGCTTGCAAAGAAGCTACAACAGGTGTGGCCAAGACTTGCTCAAGATCTGCAGAGGTAGCCCCTAGCCCACCAGGAGATTCTCACAGCCTTCCTTAAGCCAAAAGCCTACAGGAGCCACACCTTGGTTACTCCTCCTGAGGTAGGGAGTATGCAGAGCTGAACCCACCAGGAATGCTCCATTGACACTGGGTTTTCCAGAATGAACAGCTCAGAGTGTACAACATTTGTTGAGAAAGCAGTTACACCCAGGATTCTGAGCTACTAACATATAATTGATGGGTACCAGAAATGAGGCTTCTCTCTCTACTCAACTTTCCAGGGTCAGTGGGGTGAGGTGTCCAGCCTCAGGCATGCCTCAGCCGGTGAGCAAGGCAGTTACTAATCATGGTCCAGGTGGCTTCTGAAGGAGCCTGGAAGATGAATGCAATGATCCTCCCCCATAGAGGGAAGTCCCAAGGAGTCACACCAGAAGAGGGGCTGCTCAAGGCTATAGCGCCTTTTGGGGCTTCAAATTTCAGTATTTTTCTTAAGGCATTTAAGAGGGTCTTTAAGAGACATTTTCTTATCTAGTCCCTAAACAGCCTCTGGGTTAAGGTCTCTGCTGCCAGGAGAGCTGATGTGTTCCAGGATGGGCTAGATGATGAGCAGGAGGAATTCCACCACACAGGACAAGCTCACGGGGGACTCTGGTCCCTTAGCCAGGCACCACATCCAAAGCTGGTGAATGAGGGTGAGCTTTAGCCCAGCTAGCAAAGAGCCTTCAGCTGGGGAAACCCAGACCTTTTGTCACAACGCCTCTCCAAAGAAATAAGATCTTGGTTCTCTGTGAGTTACGTGGCCTTCAGCAAGTCACCAAGGATGTACATGAAAGCACCTTAAACTATACAGTTTACCTTAAACTACAAACGTCAAGTGTTATTTTGAAAGTACTTGGAAGCCTTTTGAAAACATACCTGGTGGTGGGAAAGCTAATTCTGCTTCTTTGTTCTTCACCCAACCCAATCCCAAAAGAGATGTGCCCCACCTAACTGCCTTGTGTATCTACCCACTTGGTTAGTCGGCAAATATTCACTAACCTTCTCCAGGGTGCTAGGTACTGTGCTAGATGCTGGAGACAGAACAATAAATGAGACAGCCTTAGAGAACTGCAACACTGCCTATTCCTATCTGTTTAATATTCTTAATCTGTGAGTCCCATCCTGGAAAGATCCCTTCTCCTAGGAGCAAATATAAACCATCTCCTTCCTGGTGTAGATGAACAGGCCTGAACATGCAACCTCACCCCGTGAGCTAGGGAGCCCCTTGAGGTAAAGTCTTCACCACTGTCCTGAAGCCATGAAACTCAGCCCTCTCCCATCCCACCCAATCATTATGGCCCCATTCAAGGCCTTTCAAGACTGAGGGTCTTGGTGCACCCAGCCTCAGCCTTAGCAGATACACAGTTGTGAAGCCACTCTTGAAATAAACATGTGAAAGACCAAACCAGGAAACCAGAGGTTTATCTCTACCTGCAAAGTCGTGTGAAACATGTTCCTCATGGGGACTTGCAGCAGGTTGAGTATAAAGTCAGAAAGACCTGGGTTTGAATCCTGGCTTTGTCACCCGTGAGTCTTTAAGCCAATTGTCTGACCCCTCAGAAGCTTAATTTTCACACGTATAAAACTCAGAATAATATCTACCCCATTTGTGATATTCAAATAATTAAATGTGATAATGTTGGTACATAATTTAACAGTGCTTGGCGCTTGGAAGCACTCTATAAATGGCAGCCTTTATTATTTATCATTATAATAGTCATTACTATTGACATGCTCACAAAACACAGTCCATTTCCTCCCATGCAAGGTGGTATCTCTACTGCCTATATGGATATACAACAAAAGCAAAACCTCCACTGACTCCAGAGCAAGTTATTTCCAACTGTGACCCCACTTCATCTTGCCTTTTTGGCAAAACTAGCTCTCAGTCCTGAAGGTTAAGATATATTTATCCTCAGTTTAATACCCACCTGATGGACAAAATGAAAGAGTAAATCACAACCTAAAACAATATTTCACTTACCAATAAATCCATCGGGTTTCAAGTCTCCCAGTCTATTCATACATAAGCTTTCAGCACACTTCTTCATAGCAGATCCCCTTCCTTGCCAACTACAGCTATTTCCTCGCCCCCTCCCTCATCTGTGGTTCTCTCACCTCCACTTCCACTACTGCCAAACGCCTCCTACAGCTCCAGAACACCCCGCCTCAATGGAACACATTTCTGCAGCTGGCATGAGAAACCCCAGAGATACAGGCAAGCAAAGAGAGGCTGTGTAGAAAAGAATTAACCTTGCCTAAAGAGAGTCTGGCCTTTGCCCTGGGCTTCTTTCTGGGAGGTCATCTCTAAGCTCCTGGAATGTCAAGTTCTGAGAGGAGTGTCTTGGTTTACCTAGGACCTTGGGTCATGCAGGTTAGTATGATGTGACAATGTGACAGTAGGGGCTTTGGGTCTTGCTGAGGCAGCTCAACCTCCAGCTGAAGATTGGATTGGAGACTAGAATCAGCCTTACTTATGTGATGGAGCGCCCCTCATCAAAATAATCTGAATACCTAGGCTCAGGTGTGTTCCCTGGTTGGCGATGCTCTGTGCATACTGTCATGTTGATGCCAAAAAAGTAACACTCTCCGTGACTCCAAGGGGAGAGGAAAACAGAAGCTCCACATGTAGAATTATCCTGAATTCTTCCCTATGTGCCACTTCCCTTGGCTAATTTTAATCTGTATTATTTAACTATAATAAACTGTACCATGTAAAAAACAACTTTTGGTACATGCTATGCATCCTTCTACAGAATTATGGAAAGTAAGAGCGGTTCTGGGGACCTCTAAACTTGCAATTGGTGTCAGAGATGAGGGTGGTCTTATGGGATGTTCCTCTAACATTGCAGAGGCCATTGGGAAAATCCCTGCAGATGGGCAGTCAGGTTCCAGCGTGTACCAGTAAGTTTCCAGGAAACTGAACAACCGCATCCTTGGGCCATCCCCTGTCATCATCATCAGGCAAGCCTCAAACCCTAACGTTGTTACTCTGCTTTCACTTGCGAGTCCTTGTGTAGTCTCAATGATCGACTCTCCCTGAATTAATGTGTACAGACAGACCTTCCCCTACCCCAGCCTTCACTCTGTCCTTTCACCCCCATGTGCAATATGGGAGAGGTCCTACCTCTGAGTTATTTGGGATTTCTAAGTCTGGCATAAATAGCAATGGTAGGTGGTGGATTGGAAGGAATAACATGTGGAAGCCTGTACCTGGGAAACTGCCACCTGTGCCCATGTATCTCATCAGCCTAGAAAATGTTATAGCCACTATTCCACTGAGTCTGGTCCTCAACCCAAGAGAAGAAATTATATGGACAGAAGAGGGAGTGGGGGAAGGAGCCAGAGGAATGCTCAGGGAAGCCAGAGGTCAGTAAGCGTGTCGGCCACAACAACATCTGAAATCCTCAGGAATCACGCCCTGTAAGGATGTCTTCCCTCAGCTTGCTGGGCCCCTCTACTTAGAAACAAAGCTCCGTTTCAAGGTTGTGCTGCTATCTGCAGTGGTTTAGTGTCCAGATAACTGGGAAGCAAGGAGGTACATTCTTATGTCAAGGCTCATGGGGAAAATACAGGAAGAAGAAATGTCAGCATTTGGATACCAATGGAAATGGAAAGCATCAAAAAAATCAAAAGGGAAAGAAAATGCATTTTGGTGATAAAGGCCTGGAGTGAGCTGATGCCAGCTGAATGCTATATTGGGTCTGAAGTAGCCACAATATCTTCCTTCGTTAACCCTGAGTCCCAGCCAACTGCCACAAGCATGGAGTAAAAATGAGGGGACAAACTGGACCCCATATGTTTAAAATGAAGAGGTTTCAGGGCTGTATCAGTCACTTAAGCCTAATATTTGGCTTTCCTTTAAATTGCATTGTCGTCAACGACTGTTCGGGCTGAGTTGCTTAGACAGTAAATTCTGGTTCTAGCTGCCATTTCACATTATGCTAATGTATGTGAGAAGCTGTCTCCCTGGATACTGTAGCAAATTGCCAGCTGAATCACAGAAATGCTGGCAAGTTTTTTTTTTTTTCAAGTTTTCCATTTTTGCTTTGCCATTGTGTATAGTCAAGAGAAACCAGGAAAGGCAGGGAGGGATATATATTTATATATACATACACATATATATTATATATGTATGTATCAAGTTTTCCATTGGAATGGTTTTGCCTCTTTGAGAAAAAGCTGTCGTTTTCTCCCCTGTTTCTAAAGCAACCCACATGCATGCCTCCATTTTATTTGAAATCATTTCTCGGCCCAAGTATCTGTGTCAGTTTCAGGGAATCAGCCTTGAGAGCCAGCAGAGGGAGAAAGAGAGCACCAAACCCTGGTTTTCTATAGATTCCACTCAAAAATCAGAACCTGAAAAAGTGGACACTTGCTGAGCCCAAAGAGAAGTATGCAAATCAAATGGATTCACTAGGTGAAGCCACTGTTTAAAAGACGGGCCAGGGTTCCTGGCGTGATGCAAAGTGCCTTGGCTTGTAAACTGGTTCTAGTTTTGGCACTGCTGTCTTCTCTCCTTGGATGACCCCTGTTGTGAACAGTTATTGTATCTATAAAAAGTAAGAGAGGAAACTGGATGAGTTGTAAGGTCCCTGTGGACATTCTAAGTCTCTAGGGCTCTTTTCTGGCCTTAGCTGCCTGTGGGACTAATGATAACAATAATTTACTTTGTTGGAATCAGGAGCTAGACCTGATAGCCTAGCAAGGTTCCTTCCAGGTCTAAGAGCTAGGATTCTGTGAAGCTCCAGGTGCAAAATGGGTAATTTCCTCTATTGTCTGTTGGTGGATAAGACTGATACATGCAGGAGTTGAAGCAGCTGCAACAGACAGAGCACACACTCCGTGTCTGCCACCTCTTTTCACTTTTGGACTCCACTTTTCTTTCCCTGGCTCTTGTGTGACTTCCTGGAGTTGTGGTGGGGCAGACGCACCCAGCAGAGGACCTGGAGCGGGACTGGAGCTCAGTCTGTGGAAGTTATGATGATAATCATGTTCACTCACAGCTCTCAAGCATTCACTTGGTCTTAGACTTCCTGAACTGCTGTTTTGTTAGCTCTGGAAACGTATACGATGAATGATCCCTGCACTTAGGACCATCTTCTGCATCCACAATTTCTTTGCCTCATCTGTCCCATTTCCAACCATCCAAAAGTTCCACCTATATCCCAATGGCCGCTTTTCCTGCAGACAAAGGTTCTAACTTCTGTTCCACCCTAGCCCTTATCTAGATTTCAACCAATTTAAGGGTAGCAAAGTCAAATAGCTTTGGGAGACAATAAAAAAACCTAAACAAGTGAGGTTTCCCAATTTGAGGTAAATAGGGAGAAGTAGAACCGCATTTAATAGAAGAGAGTTCATCCCCCTCTTCCTCAAGAACACAGCATTCAGATTGAATTTTTTTAAAACTTTGTGCCCCAAACAAAATAATGATGCAGAAATTAAGCCTCCACCCCAACAGTTTTTGATTGCAAGCAATGCATTCATTACATCTGGATTTCTTTTTAAATACAGAAATATACTACATTGAGAATTCACAATTATTTTCAGTCACTAAGGCTGAACGGGGGTTATCATTTATATTATTACAAAATGGTCCTTTTAAGTTTAATGAATCCTAAAGCTTTCTTACCATAAAGCCTATATTACCTTCTATTAACTGTTTTAGGCCTAATCTCCATAGCATTTCTGTAATTTTCCAATGGAAATACTTCCGAGCAGGAAGTGATACCTGTAGGGCTACTCCAAAGTGCCCCCAGTCAGTGTAAAATTCCTCTGATATCTTATATGGTTTTATCTTTAAAAAGAATAAAATAACTTTTGTGAATTTCATTTTCTACTCTATATCTGGATTTATTAATTTGAAAATAATAGTTTCTTTTTAAATGACCACCTACGTAACATTCACTCTAAATCTTCAAGTAAAATATAAACTTCTAGAAGACGCACCATGTTTATTTTACCATATCCCAGATGGAGCCTAGGTTGCCCTGTGGCGCATAAATGGTAAGATTACTTGACTATTACCTGCTGCCTAAGGATGAGGTAGGTGGATGATTTTACACAAAAGTGGCAGAGTCAGAGATGACCAAAATACAAGGAGGGGGAGTGACTTCTGGAACGGTGGTGAGAAGTCTGCTAAATCCTATTCCCAACAGTGATAGAACTGTGGGGAGAAATGGTCAGAAACAACAATATAAAAAGTTTGGACATTGATGTAAGACATACATCAAATTGAAAAATGTTTATCCAAGATCAGTGGGACTCTGCTGGGTTTTAGCTTAGGAGATGTTCCCACCCACTTCTCCCTCCAATGAAATAGTACTTCAATTAACGTAGAACAAGACATGAAAATCATCAGCTTTGCTGAGGAAGGTGGTGGCTGCCTTGATTTGGAGCATATTGCAAAACAAAACAAAGCAATCTCCTGGGCATTGTCATAAATGGTAGCAATCTTGGTGGCAAATAAATAAGCAAGGTCAATGCCAAGGTGAAGCAATCAACTAAATGGCAGACAAGCTAGACATACAGCAAAGAGATCCAGAAAATAAAGCATCAGGGTCTTGATACACTCCCACAAAACCATGGTGGTCTGAAAGGCTGCGTGCATGTACAGGGCTGTGCTCATACTCAGGAGAGATCAGAGGGGGCCCCAGCTATCCACACAGCCCTGGATGAAAGTGAGGCATTGTGCATGGACAGGGGAGACACAAAGGGCATAAGGGAAAGTAAAAGCCAGGGAGACTTATAAGCTGACTGAACATTGAGTGTATATCCCAATCCATCCACAGATTCTTCAGCAAGGGCTGGAGACCCTACCAGATTAAGATGTTGAGTACAACCTCAGAGCAATTGCTGGCTAACCACTAAGCTATGCTGACCTAGAAGCAATCCCTAGGAAGCCAGTTTAAAGTAAAAATCAGAAGTAAAGAACTCAGCAGAGACATTAGTAGCTACATAATGTCGGGGAGACAAACCTTACTCAGACCAGACAAGTCATTAAACTAACAACAAGCAACAATGACAATCCCCAAGGAAAAATCAGAGCCTAGAGTTCTTACAATATATTATCTAAATTTCCAGTTTTCACCAAAAATTAGGAGATATGCAAAGAAATAGGAGAGTGTGACCCACACTCAGGAGGAAAAAGAAGCAGTCAATACAAAATGTATCTAAACAGGTTCTGGAATCAGCAGACAGATGTCAAAGTAACTATTATAAATATGCCCAAAGAATTAAAGGAAACCATATTTAATAATTTTTTAAAATATGATGACAATGACTCATCAAATAAGCAGTATCAATAGAAATATTTTTAAACAGAGATTCTGGGGTTGAAAAATTATAACAACAAATAAAACTTTATTAGAGAGGCTTAAAAGAGTATATCATATGGCAGAAGAAAGAATAAGCAAACCTGAAGACAGGACAATAGAAAGCATGTCATCTGAAGACCAGAAAGAATAAATACAAATGAAGAACACCTCAGAGAATAGTGGAATACCATCAAGCATACATATAATAGAAGTCCCAGAGGACAAGACGAGAGAGAAAGGTACAGAAAGTACATTTGAAAAACTAGTGGCCAAAAACTTTCCAAATTTGATGAAAACCTCTAATCAACACATTCAGAAAGCTCAGTGAACTCCAAGCAGGATAAACACAAGAATGTCCACACTCAAACTCATTATAGTCAAAATGTTAAAAGCCAAAGATATAGGGAAAATCTTGAAAGCATCAAGAAGAAACTGACTCATCACATATAGGAGAACAATAATCTGATTATCAGTTGATTTCTTATCAGAAGCAGTAGGCCAGAAGACAGCAGGATGACGTATTTAAAGGCTGAAGGAGAGGAAAAAAAATGTCGTTTAACCAAGAATTCTATATCCAGCAAACCAATGCTTCAAAAATGAGGCAAAATAAAGACATTCCCAGATAATTAAATGTGGAGAGATTTCATTGAATCAGACCTGCTTTATAAGAAATAATAAAGGAAGTCCTCAGGCCAAAAGGAAATGACATTGAACTGTAATTTGAATCCATATGAAGAAAAAAGAGCACAGAAAGGTAAATACATAGGTAAAAATAAATGACTATGCAAATATTTTCTCTTTCTTCCCCTTAATACATTTAAAACACATAAGATTTATTCTTTAAACCAAGCTAGTCCAATCTACAGCCCACAGGCCACAGGTAGCCCAGAACACCTTTGAATGTAGCCCAACACAAACTTGTAAACTTTCTTAAAACATTGTGAGATTTTTTTTTGCAATTTTTAAAACTCATCAGCTATTGTTAGTGTTAGTGTATTTTTTATGTGATCCAAAACAATTTTTCTTCCTCCCATGTGACCCAGGGAAGTCAAAAGATTGGACATCCATGCTAAACAATGTTAAACAACAATATAAGAATCCTATCTGGGGGTTTATAATATATAAAGATGAAATATATATATATATATATATATGCATAAAGGAGAAGAAAGAGAGTCCTATTGGAGCAAAGTTTCCTCATTTTGCCAGAATTAAATTAGTATTAATCTGAAGTAGATTATGATAAACTGAAGATCATAATATATTCTCTAGGGAAGCTACAAAAAACAATATAGGACAATTTTTAAAGCAAAAAAAAATAAAATGGTACACTAGAAAATATTTATTTAACTAAACAAAAAAGGAAGTAAGGGAGGAACACAGAAACAAAAATGACAAGAGACCATATAGAAAAGAAATAGCAAAGTGGCCAATGTAAATCCAACCATGTCAATGTTTACATGAAATGTGAATGGATGAAACATTCCATTCAAAAGGTAGAGACTGTCCATCTAGAATTAAAAGACAAAAAGATTCAACTGTATGCTGTAGAGCTTCTTGCCTAGCTGCCTTGCCTCCCCCACTCCATCTTCTGTCTTCACTGTTCTTACAGCACACATATCAGGAGCTGAGGAGCTGAAAGCGGAAACTGTCAGAGGGGAATTTTTGCAGTCAGAGTGGGGATAACTAGAAAGCAGTCTGTGATCTGAGGACTGGATTTTAAAACTTCAACGGTCATTCAGCTCTTAAAAAGAAGCAAATTGTGGAATCCCCACATATTCTGTCATATTCCTGAAAAACATGATGGAACTTGAATTTGAGTATTCAGAAACATAGATCCTACAGATGTTTTGTGTCAACATCTTGAAAATATAATTCTCAACAGCAAGAGCTATTAGGAGGATAGCTTGGACTGAATCTGAAGTTAGAACCAGAGAAAAAAAAAGTGAGAGACTTCTTCCATTATTGGGGTATCACCAACAACCAGCTGGTTTCTCTGGTTCTGAATTTTCGCCTCGCCCAGGCTTTGACTACATATGTAAGAATGGAGCACTTCGTCTTTATTGAAATGCCTTATTTACCTGGCTTCTGCAAAATCAACCTCCTCAGTTTCCTTCTGCATCACTGGACATTCCTTTTTAGTCTCCTTCCTTGGATCCTTTCCATTTCCATGACTCTATGGTGGGATGTCCCAGTCTGAGTTCTTGGGCTGCTCTCATCCTTACCTTTCCTTAGAAGGTGATCTCTTTCAACATCGTAACTGTCAATATCATGCACACTGATCCCATTCCCCTCAACCCTAGACACAAATATTGTACTGTCCAACTCTGCATCCCAATGTGGATATTAAATAGGCATTTCTTAGTGTTGTACATCTCAGAAATTGATAATTCCATTCTCCCACACTCCACATCTAATCATGTCAGCAACATCTTGAGAATGTGTCCCAAATCCAACTACTTTTCACTTCCACTACTACCT
The DNA here is from genome assembly GCA_963573385.1 of Cacajao melanocephalus. Classification (NCBI taxonomy): domain Eukaryota; kingdom Metazoa; phylum Chordata; class Mammalia; order Primates; family Pitheciidae; genus Cacajao; species Cacajao melanocephalus. The sequence continues at coordinate 93,893 of CAUYLG010041817.1, forward strand.
GGTCCAAATCACCATCATCTCTCACCAGGCTAAGTACAATATCCTCCCAACTGGTCCTCTTCCTTCCATTCTTCTCCCTTAAAACAAAATTCTCCACCTAGAGGCCAGAGTAGACCTTTTAAGTATATATCTTACTATGTCAGTTCTCCATGCAAAACTCTCCAGAGCTTTCCATCACACTTGGAAAACATTCAGAGGCTGATCTCGGATGTAAGTTACATGAACTTGACCCTGGCTACCCCCCCCAACCCTATCCCTTATCACTCTCACCTTTAGCCACTGCGCTCCAACTGCTCCGGTCTCCTGAGTTACTACACATTACAAGCACCTCCTACCTTAGGGCCTCAGCATCTGCTCTTGGCAGCACCTGTGAGGCTCTTCCCCCAAGTATCACTTTGGTTTTCCCATTAAATGCATTAAGGATTCCCCTAACTACATGGGAGAGGATTTTTCTGATTACCATGTTTGAAATAAACACTCTTGGTTTATTTTTCTTCATAGCTCTATCTCTTGTTTTAAGTTTACTTGTTTATGGTCTTCTATTTATATTGGAATGTAGGAGACCTAAGAATGTCTATTTTGTTTACTGATAAATCCCCAACATATGGAATATGCCCTACCACAGGCAGGTGCTTCTTAAATATTAAGTAAGTCAACAGACAGATGGAGGGAGGGAAGTATGGATGGCAGGCAGGCAGATCTATCTCATTCCTAGGTATGGGAAATGTAAGTAGCCTCAGCAGAGACCACAGGTCTCTCAATGCCTGATCCATCCTGACCTTTTGCTTTACTTAGAAGTCCTAAATGGCCAGGTGCAGTGGCTCATGCCTATAATTCTAGCACTTTGGGTGAACAAGGTGAGAGGATGGCTGGAACCCAAGAATTTGAGACCAGCCTGGGCATCACAGAGAGACCTTGTATCTTTAAAAAAAAAAAAAGGCAGGAGTAGGGGGGCAAATGCCAGTCTGCAGATTCATGTTGGTACAGGATTAGGTTTGTTACTTACCCTGAAAAAAAAAAAAAACTAGAAAAATAATAATAATGTAGTGACTCTTTCATTGAGCTGAATTTTTATAACTCTCCTTTATTTTGAGATTCTCCTCATACTTTAAAATTCATATTATTTTACTAAGCAAAGGTGGTAGAACGTGGCAACTAGGTTTTGACAATTTCCTTACTAGTGATCCAATGCTGTGTTCCACTGTTTTAGAGGTAAGTATGTTTGTTTGTGAAATTAAAAGATTAGAAACAACTGTTTCTGGTTACACATTTTCTGCCTTTTTCTTGTGAGCAAATTATTTAATAATTACAAAGTCTTGTCAAATAACAACATGCAAAGTACCCTTGTTCATTCAAGGCTACAGTTTAGCCTTGAATTAAGCTGTTTCTCACACTACCTTCACCCCTACCCCACCCAGAAGTGGAACCCAACCTCTGTACCCTGGCTCTGCCTCTGGGGCCCTGATCCCACTGGCACAGACCTTGACAAGAGCAGAAAAAAAAAAGAGAGAAACAGGCAGACCTGGCATCAGGCTCCTGAAAACTGTGTGTAAAATAAGCCTTTGGACATTAAGTCCCATCTTCCCATTGACCTCATGGTTACTTTTCTTCTTTCATAGTTGTGTTTCAAAAGACAACGCACCCTAGCACGGTTAAGTTTCTCTCACCTCTATTGAGAACCAGTGATTTGAAACACTCAAGGGAGATAAGGAAATTTTCAGATTGTGAAGTGAAAAATTATTTTATATGGAGAAAGACTGCCCCCGATCCATTTGTTTCTCTAAGTACAGATTTTTATTTATCACCTGCTGTTAAAATGGGGGTCACCTTTACTTAGATTCTGGTATCTAAGAATTGTGTACACTGAAAATCACTGCATGACTCAAAAATCACCCCTTTTGAATTCTACCTGCAGTAAACAAACTTTTAACTTCAAGTGAGAAAGAAAGCAATGAGACTAGCCAAGGGGAGCTGAGCTGCTCTCCTGGGAACCCTGGGTAGCACCTGTGAGCAGCTGAGGTCATCTCAGCAAACGAGCTGCCCCACACCCACGCAGCCTTGCTGGCATCACATGTTCGGGCTTACCTCCGAAAGGCCATTTCCACCCATGCTGCCTCTGTACTTTGGTGGGATGAACCCATCCTCAGATGCCAATCAAACAAGAGAGAAACTGGTTACTTCTCACTTAGGAAACAAAGCAGATTCAAATAAATGTCCTTCCTTTCCACCGAGAAGTTTCTCTTCTACTTTACTGGCAGAGTCCAGGAGATCCCCACTTTTGACACCTTTTCAAAAAGCAAAACTTCAAACTCATAAACAAAAAGTTAAAAGGAAGGAAACAGTAAGGGAACAGGGAGGCACAATTTCCTTTGCCAAAAGATGTATAGCTTTGCCCTGGGTTACAAATGCAGGTTTTGTTATGGAGGGACGTCCTAACAAAGGTCCCTAGTGTTAGATGTCACAACTTGTTGTACAGCCTTCAAAAATGAGGGGAAAATGTGTATCTGAAATGAAAATAGTATAGAAAAACGGGCTCAACTAATAAACGTGTAACTTAATGCAGCGTTTTTGGAGCACAGCTATTTTGTAGACGAAGATAACCTGCTACAGTGGATTAAAACGAGTGCGCCATGGAGCTGCTGCAGCTGCAGATTTGCAGATCCAAACACCCTAGAGAAGGAGGAGCCTGGATCCATCAGGGTCCAACACAGTGGGCATGCTCAGAGGGAGTTAACGGGAAAGAGTTTAAGGAAGAGACTATGCATGCAGCTGTGTGCAGAATTAAAGGAACCAATAAGGGATGGGGAAGCACAAAGGGATTTCCAACAAGGGGGAAGCAGATACTGCCCCTAGGCCCAAGGAACAAGGGGAGGGAAGTATATGTGCCTGCGAGCCTGCGGGGGCCAGAATTGTGGGAGAGAGGTCACTCTGCACAAGCCGGGCCTTAAAGGAGCACAGCACCGTAGAACTGGAGGGGGCAGAGGGTGGGGCATGTGCAGATAGACTGCCACCTCTTTTCTCTTGCCCTCTGGTTTTCTGGTGGTGCCTCCGAATGGCCAAACCCAAGTGGAATGCAGAAAGCCAGAGAGCTCAGACAATGATGTCCACAGAGGTCAACCTCCCAGGGCAAGGAGAAGGGAGCTGGGGCAAACGGAGCCAAGCCAGCAAGGAGTCCTAGAGTGAGACCCAGGATACCTGGTATTAACTGTGCCACTGCTATATTGGCTTTTGGACTTTGGACAACAACACACCTAGACTTCTAGGTAAGAGACTACTAGACAGTATCTGTGGTCTCTCTGACTGAATTTCATCCAGGTGTTATGTAGATCCAGGAGCTATATATATCCAGGAGATGTGCAGAATTAGTCATAACACATCAGCTTCTACAGGTATCACGAGGCTTTCAACCAGAGCCCTTCAATCTGTGTAACAACGATGTGCTTACTGACTCCAAAATTCAGACAGACATCAAATCCATGGACGCAGAAACTGGCCCAGGAATTCTCATCCTCGTTTCTCAACAACCTCATCACTAGAGCGACATCTATATCGTGGCCAGTTTCCCTCGGGTTTATGGAAGAGTTCAAAATTTCACATGGCTCCTTTGTTTCTTTTGAGAACAGGAAATACAGGCACAATTGGAAGATGAAGCATCCTGAACTCCAGAACCAGTGAGGCTGTGCCTGCAGGAGAGAGGGTCAGACCCCCAAAATAGCAGGAAGAGACCAGCAGTGCAGTCCTCACCACTGCAGGCAGCCTCTCCTATCGCAAGGGTCCCTTCTCTTTTGCATCCTTGCCTCCCATGGACTGGTACCTGCCCGACATCAGCTAGTGGGAAAAAGAGCCCGTGAACAATAGGTCCGCACTCTGCCCTCTAATGACAGGCCTTCTACTCTTTCCTGTCTCATTAGTACTTCTAGTGACTTCAGTCCTGTAGCTTTACAAAGTCTTCCTCTAGTTATTTTGTAGCAGCTTGGGTAGGGACACGAACACATAGCAGAATTGCATATTTTTAAGCTTTAAGCAAACAGGATCTTAGAAAATTTCTTTCTCTTAAGAGGAAAAGGTGGAATGATAAAAGAAACATCAAGTTCACAATGGCAAAGACTTGGAACCAACCCAAATGCCCATCAAAGATAGACTGGATAAGGAAAATGTGGCACATATATACCATGGAATACTATGCAGCCATAAAAAAGGATGAATTCATGTCCTTTGTAGGGACATGAATGAAGCTGGAAACCATCATTCTCAGCAGACTGACACAAGAACAGAAAACCAAACACTGCATGTTCCCACTCATAAGTGAGTGTTGAACAATGAGAACACATGGACACAGGGAGGGGAACATCACACACAGGTGCCTGTTGGGGAGTGGGGGGCTAGGGGAAGGATAGAAGGGGGGTGGGGGGTAGGGGAGGAATAACATTAGGAGAAATACCTAATGTAGATGAAGGGGGGATGGATGCAGCAAACCACCAAGGCACGTGTACACCTATGTAACAAACCTGCACATTCTGCATATGTACCCCAGAACTTAAAGTATATGTGTAAAAAAAGAAACATCAAGTTGAATGACATTTCAGAGAGAAGCAACTTCCCCTTGCACCCTAGGGATGGCAAAAAGGTGAGTTGTAGGGTGCTGCTGAAATCCCCAGGTGAAAAGCCCACGGAGATATGACCCTAGAGAAAATATGGTTTTAAGGCCAAGTCTACTAATAAATCAAAGAAATGCTAGTCTGTTGACCTTGGACAGAGGACCGTGAGTTGCGACACATTGTAATAGGTACAATGTGGGGTGGACAAATTATACCTGGGGTAATAAAGGCTGTAAATTTGTTTGATAAGTTTGCTCTGGAGTTATTACTATCATTATTTGACTTAATAATTATGGCTTAATGTGTTAATAATTTTTACTTATGCAGTAATCTTGCAGGCTAAGTAGTTACCTGGGAACTCTGTATCAGGCACCTAGTAGGTCCTGGCAATAAATGTCAACTGCAATATCTCCAGCCGCAGAACTTTGGAGGCCATGAGGGTACATTGCTCTTTCTTCACCCTCTCATGCTCCCCCAAACTGCCTAGTACTATCTCGCATCAACACCCCCTCTCTGGCCCATTCCCATGTACACATAAGATGTGTTTCCCTGCATATCTGTCCGTAATGCACTGCCCAGGCCACTCTAGCTGTCATTTTTTAATGCCTCTCTGATTCCTGTGGGTACTTCTGTTTGGCTGGTTGGTTTTCTTGTTTGTTTGTTTGTTTACCTCCAGCATAGAAGTTTCTGGCAAAGAGACTGCATCTTCCTTAGGGATGGAGAGAACCATACACATTAGACTGTAAGCCTCTTGGCGATGAAGGAGTTCTCTTACTCATCACTGTATCCTCAGGGCCCAGCAGAGCAATGTGGACCACAGAAGATGCCGAAAAAAGATCTGCAAAATCTGAACTGAGTTTTAGGCACACTGGAGCCTAGCTGACCCTTTAGGGAAACACAGAGTTGAATGCAAAGGAAAAGCCTAGGAAAGGAGTTTTCCTTGCCCACAGCTTGCAGTGCTGAGAAATGCCCTTCTGCTGCAAGGTGGGAAGAGAGCAGAGACAACGCTTTGGACTTAAATGCTTTCAGAAAGAAAGACTGTAGTGCGATTAGACCCATTTGATCCTGTTAGACATGAAAAAGGCTTGGGCAAATGATGAGGCCATGCTGGCCAGGGCCCCACTTGGTGGAAACTGTTGAAAGGTAACAGGCAAAGGAAACTGATTAGCGCGTCTTGGGAAGGGGGGATGAAAGAAGAGCCACACATGGGCAGGGGCTCAGCAGGAGCCTCTTGCTATGGAGAGGCTGATTGTGATAAATGTCAAGAAGCCCTGAGGGATTAAAGTAAGGTGAGCACAGAGCCCCCACTTAGATCCCGTGAGAGCATCAGACGCTCCATCCTGTGTTCTTTCCTTTGAGCTCCGGGAATTAAGTGGTTCTCCCTACTCTGTCATGCTTTCTTTTCTTAGCAATATATTTCCTTCTGGTCCTGTCCCAGTTACACAGAGAGGACATATTGTAGTGGAAATGAGCGCTGATGCTGGAGCCAGACTGCCCAGTTCCAATTCTTCCTCTGCCACCCACTAGCTGTGTGACTTTGAACAAGTTACTTAACCTCTCTGTACTTCAATTTCCTCATCTATAAAGTGGGATAATGATAATAGTATCTACACATAGGGCTGGCATAAAGATTCAATAAATTAGTGCATGAGTGCTGTAAAGGTGACCTGAAAGCTCACTGGCCATGTGACTCTCTGAGACTCAGTTTCCACAACTGTAAAACTAACTAGTTATTAATTAGGCATTTTGCAGGATATTTGAGAGGATTGGAGGTAATGAATACATTCAATATAAAATGTCAGGAATACAGCATTTGCTCAGAAAAAAAATATTAGCTATTTTTATTATCAATAGGTAACGATTTTAACCCAAAAAAAATCATTTTAGGAGTTTTATTTCTTTTAAAAGAATTCATCTCTACGACATTGGTCTTGTAAGTCTAAATTTTGTTTCCTTAAGGTAAAGAATATCCATGTTGAATTAATCATCTCCACTAATGCTTGCCTCTGAATTATTAGAATGCTGTTCGATGGAGGAAAGTCTCATGTTAGATTTAATATAGCCACATAGAATGTCTTTTCAAATCCGAAATGCATCTCCAGGGAAAAGATGAAATAGTACCAGCAACCACTGGAATGGCAGAAGCAAGCTTCCCATTTAGAGCAGAGAAAGTTCTCCAAGTGGAAACCTTCTTCCATTTTTCCAGACAACTCCACCTTTGGCCACGCACATCACAAGGAGCCCCTTTTCTCATTGGGTCCCATGTAATTACAAACAGGGCAGCGTTCAGTGTCAGCATCCTGCTAACTCCCTCCCTGAACTGCGCCTTCTGCGCTTTCTCTCTTACCTAATTCTGCCATTTCACCTGTTACCCAGTTTCAAAATCCAAAGATTTTCAGAAATCTACAGCAGTGTCCCACTCTACCGGTACCAATTCACTGTCTAAGCATGTTTTCACGCTGCTGATAAAGACATACCTGAGACTGGGCAATTTATACAGAAAAAGAGGTTTAATGGATTCACAGTTCCATGCGGTTGGGGAGGCCTCCCGATCATGGCAGAAGGCACGTCTTACACGGCAGCAGGCAAGAGAGAATGAGAGCCGAGCTAAAGTGGAAACCCTTTATAAAACCATCAGATCTCATGAGACTTATTGACTGCCACGAGAACAGTATGGGGGAAATTGCCCCCATGATTCAATTATCTCCCACTGGGTCCCTTCCACAACACATGGGGTTATGGGAGCTACAATTCAAGATGAGATCTGGGTAAGGACACAGCCAAACCATATCAGCCACTCTTGCTCTTCCAGGTAGGCCTGCTCCCTCCTCTTATGTAAGGAACCACCAACATCCAACAGCCCACATTATCTGCAGCTCAGAAACCTCAGCAGAAACTCTAAAGTCACAATAGGAGAGATCCCAGCTCTGTGCATGCATCAAAATATAGTCCATATGCCGGCTAAGGACATACCCATCAACAAAGAACTACATATATGACGGGGGTCATCCAGTAAGCTAAGGTTAATTTATTATTGCAGAAAGAAAACCACCTTGCATAAATTGAGTGTAGCTTAAGTGTAGAGTGTTTATAATGCCTACGGTAGTATACAGAAATGTCCTAGGCCCTCACATTCACTCACCACTCACTCTCTGACTCACCAGAGCAACTTCCAGTCCTGCAAGCTCCACTTACAGGAAGTGCTCTATACACAAGTATCATTTTTTACCTTTCATACCTTATATTTACTGTATCTTTTCCATATTTAGAAATACAAATACTTATCATTGTGTACCATTCAGTATAGTAACACACTGTACAGGTGTGCAGCCTAGAAGCGATGGCTCTATCATCTAGCCAGGTGCATGGTAGGCTATACTGTCAATGTCTGTGTAAGCACACTCTGTGATGTTCACACAGCAACATTGCCTAATGACGTATTTCTCAGAACATATCCCTGGTGTGAGTGATGTGTGTCTTTAGTACCTTCTTTTGCTGAATCATTTATTTTCTGTTTTTTTCTTGCAGCTAGCATATTTGGCAGCTTATTGCTTCGAAACCCAGCTGGT